>JAUBNQ010000015.1:8121001-8131733 GCA_032353495.1 Ctenopoma kingsleyae
GAGGAGGCTGCTTATCAAACTGCTGAACATCATGGAGAACAGCTCACATCCTCTCCACAGCCTGCTGGTCAAACAGCTTCAGTCCTAGACTTCTTCAGCTCCGCTGTGAAAAGAAAAAGGTACAGGAAGTCCTTCCTGCCAACAGCCATCACATTGTATAATGACTTCATTATGACAGAGAGCTCTGCTGTCTGTTCATAGTTCCATCTATTCCCCATTACTACACATCTGATCCTCAATTCCTGCAATTCAAGTGAATTATAATATTGGGTTTTTGGTAGATTAAGTCCAAGTCTATCTAATCATGAAATCTGAATGACACAAGTACTGTGCCCTTTTGAGTCCTCTGCTGCTGGTTTGGTTCTCACTGTAAATTAGCTTTGTTTTTTAGCTATATCATGTTATTCAAGCTAATATGCTGGACAAAATCCTGAGTATGCAACAGTTTTATGGAAACATCTTGTGGATGGGAAGGTTGATATTCAGTACTAAGGATTTTAGCTTTTCTGTTTTTTTTAATCCCAGGCAACTCTGTGGCTGAGAACATATTCTTGCCAAGACTGTCTCTTCCTCCCAGAGCAAACTTGACCTCACCTTGTGAGCAGCAGGAATGGTCTTCAGGTGATGAAGGGGAAGAACAGTTTGATTACAGTGAGGATGAAGAGCTGGATGAGGAAAATCAAAGTGATGATAAAGCAAATCTGGAGGACCATAGTGAAAGAAATGAAGACCCGAAGCTGAAACCTGATCAAAGCGATGTCTTGACAGCTGCAAATTGCTTAAGTATGACAGCATCTGGTGAAAATTATTGCTTCCTCACCTAATTTTCAGAGTATTATGAACGTGTTCATTAATAAAAAAAATTTTTTCTAATTATTATTTGAATTCTAAACAAAGGGAGACAAAAATTATAATTGCAACTTATATTATAAACTTTCATATTTGTAATAGTTTACTTAAAGTGAATCTCGTCATTGTCTCTTTCAGATTCAAACAATAATAGACTTTTAAGACATCAGAGCTGCTCTTTGTGTCCATACTCTGACAGTCAAGTGTCAGGTCTTCTGCAGCACATCAGAAAGGAGCATCTGGTCCAGGAGCTCGGCCCTGTTCCCTCTAAAGGATCTAGGAACGACAGCGTCCTTCAAAAAGTCAACACTGAGAAGAACATTCCTCAGATGAGGAGCACAACGAACACTTGTGAGTACTGTGGGAAGGTCTTTAAGAGCCTGTCAACCCTGAACAAACACATAAAAACACACACAATGCCGTTTCAGTGTGACAAGTGTGAGAAGAAGTACTCCACCAGGGAGTCCCTGAAAGTGCACCGCCGGATTCACACAGGCGAGATACCATATTTGTGTTCACACTGTGGCCGAGGCTTCAGGTCTTCATATATCTTCAAATCACACGTTCGCATACACACAGGAGAAAGACGATATAATTGTCACATCTGTGGAAAGACTTCCATCCAGCATCTGGCGAGACACATGCGGATGCACCGAGGGGAAAAGAACTATCTGTGCACAGAGTGCGGGAAGGCTTTTCTCTCCTCAGGGGAGTTGAGGCTCCACATGAGGTTTCACACAGGCGAGCGGCCTTACACATGCAAACACTGTGGGAGAGGTTTCATTGCAAAGTGCCTGCTGACAGTTCACATGCGCCAGCATACAGGAGAGAGTCCTTACAGGTGTTCAGTGTGTCCGAAATCCTTTCACACTTTGAAAGCACAGAAAAGACACGTGAAGATCCACTCGAACAAAAAGTCTTTCCAGTGTTTGAAGTGCGGTAAAATATTCAGGCAAGAAGTCACTTTTAAAATGCATGTTCAAACACACAAATGATGTTTCAGACAGGAACTGTAAAATGATGTACATGTATGTCATTGTAGTTTATACAGTGAAACATGAAGTTTGACCAATGCAATCTAGTGGTCAGAATATTCCTATCATATCTATAAACTGGCATTTGATGAAAATATAAACTAGTGCACATGTTTTGTTTTGATCAGATTAAAGACTAAATACATTCAGACTAAATGCATAAAAAAAATACAGTAACTCCTTAAGGACCGACCTAGTCATTATTTTTCTGAAACCTATGCAAAGCCAGCTTTCCAAAAACATGAAGTTAGTTTAATTGTAAGGATTTGTGTGAGCCACAGAAAACATATTGTCTCACTTTATGTATTTAAAATTTAATTTTTCCAGTTTCTGAAATAGGTGATTTCTGCCTCCAGCCAAAAGCAGTGGAGGTGAAATTATATCTTAACTTTCTATCAAAGAAAAAGACCCTATGTTAGTATTTTGCTCTTTGAGTGAACTGATCCTTTTGTGTACTGTAATGTGTGACACAAATTGACTTCCTTCCAACTATACTTATTAATATAGTATTAATTTAAAGGTTAGTTTTTATAAAAACATATATATCCTTATTTCATTTTATTTTATTTTGCTGCATGAAAGTGACTTGAAAATGTGTATTTATACAAAACATTTTACTGGTCTTTGAAGGCCGATATGTCTCAAGATTCAAGATGAACTAAATTGCACTTATTCGTGTTAAATGAGCATTTATATGAAAGAAAATAAGACATACAAACTTATTGACGGCACACAACCAAATACCATCACATCAATGTTTTGCTCCATTTATATAATGCAGGTATTAATAGGGTTATCTGTAAACAAACTGACTGTCAGACAAAACAGTGGTTCTCTAAGAAATTTGTATGGGTGCTCATGTCACCTTCTGTATGAAGGTGCCTGTTTGGACTGTATGGAAGTGTTTGTGCTGAAAAGAAGTTTAACATTTTTCCTCTTCTTCTTTGCTTCCTTGGGAGGATAAGCAAGACTGTTCTTTATTCAGTCTCTCATTTTCCTCCATGTCTGTCTGGAGGACCATGTCATGCATGTTTGTGTCCTTTTTAGCATAACTTTTTCTTATCAGCAGCCTCCTCTCAGACAGCCACACAGCAAGGTGTGATACAAGTAAAATAGCCCCGGTGGTTATGAGCATGATTGCTGTACGAAAAGGGAACAACCGATATTTGTGTCCGTCCTCCTTTATCTTGTCCCATGGCAGCGGCAGCACGTCTGGAAGGCCTATTGCGGGTTCCCCAACCAGAGCTCTGAGAACTATAGCCAAAACAAAGCCGGAACATGCTCCGTACTCGTTTACACATTGAGATAAGAAGAAGGTGCAAATTACTTGGGGAGTCAACATTGAATACACAACATCTGCCCCGACAATCCAGAGCAGGTAAATGGATCTTGTTGTCAGAGCCAGTCCAGCTCCCATCAGTCCGCACAGGACAACTGACACTTTAACCACCACAAGAATAGTTGTTTCTGATGCCTGAAATAGAGAAAATACTTTTATAAGCAATCAAGTCACTTTTATTCAAAAACGTATAAATTTTATCTACCTACCCAAAAATGAAAGATACTGCCGACAGCAGGGTAACTGTTTGAATTTAGATGAAAGTATCTTACATGTCTCTAAACATGCTAATGAATGCATGTTTATTCAGCACAGGCAGTGTTGTAAAGTGTTACCTGTTTGTAGATGATGTTTTTGAAGATATTCCGGCCCATTTGAGAGGCAGCCGACAGGAGTGCTGAGTCGACTGATGACATGACAGCTGCAGCGAGTGCTCCCATACCAACGAGTGAGACGTAGAAAGGACAAAGATGCTGAAGGGCAATTGGCAATATTATACCAGCGTGGCCCTGTTCATATGGACTGGGTAAACCATAGGTTGTTTGGTTCCAATCTGAGAGACATAATATATGAGCAGGATTCAAGCATTACTGTTTGACTGTACAGAGTATATCTGCAATGAGAAAATAGTTAAATCTAGGTACTTGTAGATGCCGCCACTGCGCCAATGATGAGTGATGGGATGGCAAGGATTGGGCATAGTACTGCTCCAGCATAGCAGGTAATCTTAGCTTGCGTATCTGAGGCACAGGACAGGACTCTCTGGTAGAAAACCTGGTAACAGATCCCTGAAATTGCCTTGAAGAGGAATAAAGACAATAAATAATAAGTACGCAGTATATGGTTGTGGTCAGTGTAGTCTTATATTTACTGCTGAATAGATCTTAGTGTAAAGTGTTTCAGGTCCCTTACCAATAGCAGTATGTCATCTATCCAGCGACCTGCGTCTTCCAGCTCCAGTTTGCCGAGCCATGGCTCTTGGTGCAGCTTAGTCACCGCCGTGAAAGTGAAGTTAGCAGAGGAAGGGCTTGTCAGGATGAAAGGCACACAGAGCCACTGAAATAATGAAGAAAATAGGATACAGTCAGAAATGCAGTATATCAGTCACGCACAGGTTTAAGAACAAACTAGGATAATACTTGTGATTTCCAACATTTTTGTTATAAAAACTATTAGTATTGGATCAACAAAGCCCATAAAAATAATTGTCACCATATACTGTAACATCTGTGAATTAAGAACCAGATTTTAGCTTTTTTCTTTGTGCCATAGAGCTAAATTTTTGGTCAAACATATTTAAAACACAAAAGTTAGTCACACTAGACTAGATGATATTTCCTTCTCACAATGAATGTGACCCTAGTATTGTTTAGCTCTTTTTTTAACAAAATAGTAAAGTCACATTTTTTGCAAGAAAGAAGCATGTTGTCTAGTGCGGCGGTGTGGCTCATTTAATAGCTCTTGAACAACAACGGGGCTCGATGGCACAGATGGATATCCTAAATTCAAGTTCTCAATTCACAGATGTTACAGTGAGTAGACATAATTCATTGTTGGTTTGAGACTTGCCATTGCATTTGTTATAAAGGTATAAAGGTGTCCAGACCAACAGACAGGTCAATAAACCTGGAACCACGCTGGTAGGCTGAAAATCACACATTAGCACTTTGAATTTTCCCAAAAATGCAGTGTTCATACCAAGCCAACGAGCACAAAGCTAAGCTGGATGACATCCGTGTAGGCCACAGAGTACAGTCCTCCCATCAATGTGTAAAGGATTGCCACAGCAGCAGAGATACCTACAGCCAGCGAAGATGGTATATCTATGACCACACTTACTGTCCCCCCTGTAACCACAAACACACATTCAGAGTGAGGCGTAATATAAAACCGACTCCAAGCATGGCTGTTATTTTTCCTTTATTCATACAATGTAAATTTAATGTCAGTCACCTCCATGGATCTGTATCATACTTATGGTAAAATGGTTTTCCCTGTATCAAACATTTAGCCGTTTTTCACTGGAAGATTGTGCAAGAAATTCACAATGTTGTTTCTGACTCACCCAGTGCACCAAGAATACATCCTATCCACAAGATATCTCCTAGGAGAGCGGGAATGAAGAGAACAGCAGCCACAGTGTTGCCATATTTCTCTTGTAAAGGATCCATAAGGGTGACATACTTCTTTGACCGAACAGGTTTGATAAAAAAAAGTCCACCTGAAGTCACACAAACAGAAACATTTTAACTTCAAACACTGGGAGATGTCTTGTTCTGGAAGTCTCAACCTCCAGAAGACACTTTAAATGCTGAACATACAGAGCAAATTGTGCTTTTTGTTCTCTCACCCTGCTCTGTCTAAGCACTTTGTTTGATATTACTCACCTAAAATCATGTTCATGGCGTAGCCAATGGGTCCAATGGCCCACACCAGCCCCTTTGTTGGATCATAGACCACCTCAGCATTACCCAAAATATAGCCTCCTCCCACCCAAGTGGCTGCAAAACATCCGAAGACAGACAAGCAATCATTAAAAAAAATGAAACCAAGTCCATCTATTGTAGATTGATGGATTCAAGCAGATTTAAATTTTGAAAATCCACTGATTTCAAAATAAATGTCCTTTAATGAACTGCTATTCCAACACAATTAAAACTCCCATTGAGCTATGGTGTTATTATCTATCCATCCATTATCCTAACCACTTGTCCTCTTAAGGGTCTATCACAAGGCTGACACATAGAGACAAACAACAATTTACATCTATGGGAAATTTAGAGTCACCAATTAGCCTAAGTCCTTCTAGCTGTGAGGTGACAGTGCTAACCACGACACCACTGCACTGGTGTTATTATAATTATCATCATTATTACTGTACCTGTCATAGTAAAGATGCTGACCCAGACGTTTAGATTCCGTCCTCCAACCATTGCAACTTCACTACGCTTCCCTGTGCACTTCTTTTCCTCATGTTTAGACTTCTTGGATGCCCAGATGCCTGTTCCCAGTACAATCACGTAAAACACTCCCATGGATAGCAGTCCTAGCCAATTTACTGCCATCTTCTTCCTGCAGGAGTGGGAAACCAACAAAACATTGCTGTATCCATTTTTAAGAAATGCTGCAAATAAATTTGTCATATATAATTTTTCAGAGTTTTAATATTCTTATGAGCTTCATCTGGGATGTTTGAGGATGCTACACAGACACACATAGCCCTTGAACATTTCTTTACCGACTTTGATTAGAGTTTTCCACAGGATCTTTTAGAAGTTTTTTTAATTAGCACAAGAATTAAATAATTATAATGTTTGTTTCTAAAGCAACCCTGCAGAAGGTGCTATATAAATGTAAATTATTATGTTTTATTGGTTTCTCAATGCAATGAGCTCACGTATTGATTAAATGCATTTCTGTAAAGCAAAGTTACTTGTCAGTACTTGTTTTATATTAGAACCAGAGAGTGACTAATGTTCGCTAATGTAATTCCATGAATTGTTACTCTGGGCCACATTGGCTGCTGTGAACAAATGTTGCATAGGTTCACTTTAAAGAAAATGTGTTACAGTATATTGTCACAATAAACGGCATTCAATTTGAATGATTTAAACCCAGCTATTCATAGTCAATCATTTGTTAGAGACAACATATGTAATGTGTTTTGATTTAGCTCATTATGTGCTCTTCTCTAAATTTAATGCGATTTTACATTTTTAAACATAGTAACAGTTCATAGAATAATTAACCATATTTGAATTTTAATATGCTCAGAAGACTTTGTAGAAAAATTACTACTTTATGTTGACTGCAGTCTCACACTCACATGACCTTTATATACCTATCATACCTTTCATACTTGTATATACATACCCACAAATATTTGCACAAGCATAGACGTGCCTAAACATCCATGATGCAAAATCACTCTGTTCACAGAATCACAATCTGATCAATACACATAAGTTATTTCCCACATGTTTTTGCACAACTAGTAATATCTACCATTTAACTAGCATTTGGGCAGTGATTCTGACAATACAAACAATAAAATATAGAAAGAAGAGCAGGCTTAAATTAGTCAGATTCTGCATAATTTAGACAGAAGACATTTGTAAATATCTTTGTAATTTTATTACTGTAATAAAACAGCTGGATATTTAGCAGCATTGTGAGTGTGAAAAGCTCTCCACAGTTTAGCTGCCAGGACAACACAAATACAAAAGTTAGTCTTTAGAACTGCAAGAACTCCTTTTTCTGGTGACCAGTGTGTGCACTACTGTAAGAATATTTTTTCTTTCACAATCATTATTAAATTAGTGTATTTTTAATTACCTGTTTTGCCTTTAGAAGATGTTGAAGATAAAACGTCAGATCCCCAAAGTCAACTTTGACAATAGTGAGGTGGAGGCAAAGCTACTTATCCTGAGGGTCTAAGAGTGACTGGTTGTAGTTTTAACCCTTCATGCTGAACTGGTAACTCAAAGTTGGAATGCATGTTTTCACTTACATTGTCCAGGTTTACACTTCAGAGTTTAATCACGTGATTAAAGCATGCTCCTTTGCACTTGCTGCAACAATTGCAATTGCTCAGCTAATACTCCACATATTACCAGATGTTTGACACACAGAAGTCCGATCCAGTCTGATTTCCTTTCACTGGCAGTTTTTTCTACTGGTCAGTCAGTGATCCTGTTCAGTACCAACCTCGCTGCCATATCAGTCTTGTGTGCAGTGGAGTCATCTTTTACACCTTACTTTTACTTTTTAACTTGGGTGAAGAGGTCACTCAAAATTGCCAGTGTGTATGCACCTTGTACCTTGGCAAATAGCAATAAGGTTTATCTTATCTTATTGGTTTCATCACACTGCGCTCACCAGCACTGAGATAAACCCCTGTGCGTTATACCTGTATGGTGTTATTATTATTATTATTATTGTCACCATTTTGACCATTTAACTTACATTTAACATAAATTTTTATGTTATTTAACTTAACTTAACCTAACCTGTAAACTGTATCGTCATATTCTGGTGTAGAAACGTCATTTAAGCTTCAAACAAGCAATTTTTTTCACTTTCTTTTTTTTCACCCTTTTTTGTATGTTTTAGAATTTTTTAATTTAGGGCAGTTTATCTTTTCGATATTTTATGGTCAATCGTCAACTTATCCATCGGATTGAATGGTGTGTTGTGGGGGTCAGATGTTGGGTTATTTTTATATTTTCATCTTTTATCTGCACATCTACAAATCTTTTGTCAGTTCTTCAGTCGTTCATATAGTTAAGGTGGTCGGAGTACAAACTTAGCTGTAGAGAAAAATGCTGAATTGCTTGTTTGTTGACAAACTTGTGGTTAGTTAAAGTGTAACTGTAATTGCTCCAATGGTAGAAAAGTGAGTATATGACTTTCAGTAACCTAAAAAGGCATCAGCATAGTCACACTTTGGAGAAATCCACATGATCAGGTTTGATCAGGTTGACCAGGTTTTTGCTCAGCAAGGTACACCGAAACCAGTCTATTCACACTGGAGAAACTTTACTGAGTGTGATCAATAAGAAGAATCTTTTTCTTCACACTGAACATTTAAACAGCACCAGTGTGTTCACACTGGAGAAACATGTAGAGGTCTGTGAAAGATTTCACAGCACAGTAGCACTGGAGACTAGTGGGTTTGGGTTTATTAAAGGAAAAGGGAGGACAATGGTAATTTTAGAGAACAGATATGTTTTTGTTTTATCTATTTTGGATTCGTCCATTTTCCTAACCGCTTGTCCTCGTAAGGGTCGCGGGGGGTGCTGGAGCCTATCCCAGCTGTCATTGGGCGAGAGGTGGGGTACACCCTGAACAGGTTGCCAGTCTATCGCAGGGCAGACACACAGAGACAAACAACCATGCACACTCACATTCACACCTACGGACAATATAAGGTCACCAATTAACCTGACATGCATGTCTTTGGATGGTGGGAGGAAGCCAGAGAGAACCCACGCAGACACGGGGAGAACATGCAAACTCCACACAGAAAGGCACCCAGCCCACCGGGGGATCAAACCAGTGCTGGCCATCTGGCTTACCGGACAATGCCCGGTGGGGCGACGCACATTTCTGGGCCGGCCCGGGGCTGTCATAATTAACCCAAAAAAGTATATTTTAAATCATTTTTATCGACAGCAACGTCCCATTGGTTGATTTTCTTGAAGGACATTGGGCTAATCCAAAGAAATCTCTCAGTCCTCCTCGGCCCGCCCCTCCCTCCCTCCAGAAAAGCTCAGAGAAAAAAAAAAAGCCTTCAAGTGGACACAGCAAAAAAAAACTTACCGATTTTTTATTCAGTCAGACTTAAAACATGCATAATAATATTAGCCCATAGAGTTATGTGTCATTTGTGTACAAAACTACAGTTTTGTGCACAGACTGTGTGCGTATGAGAGAGAGAATTGCCTTTATAGCCTTCATTTTTTTTAAAATGCTATGAGTAGATTTTGTGTCCGACTTAGTGGTATTTTAGTTTGCCATAAAGTTAGAGTTTGCAGGTGTTACAGCTTACAGTTATTATTATCATGTAATATTAGTAAAACTTTGCTTAGCTATCTCTCTGTCCACCTAAACATTATTTAAACTATACCTTAACTGATCCCAGGGAAAGATAGAGAGTCTGCATCTCTCTGTCTATCTTTCTCTCTCATTGTCTCTCTCATTGTCTCTCTCATTGTCTCTCTGTTTTTCATACTTTAAGGTGCCACTTTGATGAAGAGCTCTTTTTTCTATATTGATATAAGATAAGATAAGATAAGATAACTCTTTATTGTCATTGCACAGTCATACATAGTACAATAGTACAACGAAATTGGAAAACTGTCCCACGTCGGCACTAAACAAAACTAAACCTAACAAAACACAACACAGTAAACTTTAAGGTGACTGAAGAATATATAGATTTGTGCAAAAAAAGGTATGAATGATAAATTAGAGAATTAATGTTCATTGCCCATTATTTTATTTATATTTTATTTATTATCACATTATTTTTGAAATCACACAACATGCACATATGTCCTCTGGTCCTTCTAGCTGTGAGGCGACCAGGCGTGTTAACCACTACTCCACTGTGCCACCCCTATTTTAGATCAGACAACAATTTAACAATTATAAATTTAACATAAATATGGTGAACTTAAATAAGCGCTTTTTTAAAAAATCATTATTTCAAGTATTTCTTAGTAAAAAAAATAATAATTGAAACACAGATGACCTGCACCGAGACGGACTATGCCATTAGGCAAAGGTCAGCAGGTGCCTTTGGCCCCAAACTACTAGGGGCCCTGTGATGAACACCTTATAAACTTATGGTTTGTGTGTATGTTTAAATTTGTCATTAATTACTAATGTTTTAAGTCCATACAATAAAATGACATCAGAGTGCTTATAGTTCAGTCTCCAGTGCAAAGTGATTCTGGTGTGAAACATAAAATAATGAGTGAGATTTGTTACGTAACTACAAAACAAG
>JAUBNQ010000015.1:8174485-8185069 GCA_032353495.1 Ctenopoma kingsleyae
GTTGTGTCATCCCATCGATACCGATAATTTCCGATATTACATTTTAATGCTGATATCAGACGATATCGGTAGGCCGATAATATCGGACATCCCTAGTTTCTGTAATTGGTTAAAAAGATTTTTGGAAATTGTTGCAGGGACCCTGGAAATTAACATCATATTTTTAAATGTATAAGAGGTAAACTTGCTCATGACAGTAAATTGTTGCAGCCTATAGAACGACCGGACCCCTTGACCAACCCAGCTGAGACCCATGACCAGGTTTTAAAGGCCCACCTCAGCAGGGAGGTGCTGAAGGACAAAGAGGGGCCCACTAGAGAGGAGCTGAGCAAGATGTTTTTCACCACCAAACACCGGTGGTTTCCAGTAGGACAGTAAGTACACAGATAAAGACACTTGGCAGCTTCTCATTTTTGTTCACATAATTGTAAGCGAGAGCTAAAAGAAAATATACTTGGTTGAAAATGTTTTTGGAGCCTTATTAAAATAATAAATTAATAAAAATTCATTTTTCAAAATGATTTTTTTTTTGTTTCACTCTTCTCAGGTACCACATGAGACGCAAGAATAAGGATCCTCCAAAGGACAGATAGTAGAAGACCAAAGTCACAAAACTGCAAATTGTGTGTTTTTTTGTGTTATTATCACAATATGTATAATAAACTGTTAAAATATTAACTTGATTGTCATGAGTCTGTGAGTCAGTGAAATAGCTTTGAAAACATAATTGATATCCACTTGAATGCATTTCTGCATTTAATGCATTTCTTTAATGCGATTCTGTATAATGTACTGCACTAGATTTTAGGGCCTTTTTAATTTGTCCTGCAAATATAAATCTATGTAATATGGTGGATTGGCAACAGTATACAATAATTCAGTTTTATGTGCTTACCACTCAGGCCCAAATACTCTACTACTAATCATAAATCTTTTTTTAAACTGTCAGTGGGACATCCTGAGTATTTTTATATCTTTGCATTATTGTGCTGTGGAGAAATATAATTCTGTTTAATGATACAATTAACTTAGAGACAATAGTTTAACATTAGTTAAACTGGTAAAAAATAATTAGCTGCTAGGTGTTCTTTGTCTTTAAAGTTCCTGCAGCAGAAATAAAACTTGCGTCCAAGAGGGTAGATCAGTGAATCTAAATGAAAAGTACTATTAATAATTCATAATGTAGTAAATATAAATGCATCCAACATGCATATTTACATCTGAGATAGAGTGAAGACAAAGTGCCTCTCTAAGAAACCACCAAAGCTGCTGCACTTCTGCACCACAAGGTACAAGAGGTTGTTACTAGACCTGCAGAAAAAACACTTGTGTTAGTTTTAATTAACTTGATCTCGCTACACACTTTTTATTTCTTCACATAGAAATCATATACCTCAGATGTAGCTATGCACGTCATTCTGAAAGCATAAAATGTGACACCAGTGAACAGTCTTTCACTAGAGGAAACAGAAAGCTAGTTACACAATTTTTATATAGACAATTTAGTATTTTGACTTTCAAATATATAATTTAGACAAAATTATAATGAAATAAATAAAATGTACATATATGTATATATACACATATACTTCACTGGAAAAAAAAATCACAATTCCTTACGTCATCTGAAGCCACCGGAAGAGCGAGTTATCTGTCCCCGCCCCGGCAGCTCAGTCAGTCCGACCCGAAGAGAAGGCGAGTTCACGGCTAAAAATACAATAGCTAACACAAGATGGCCGGTTTGCCTCGTAGGATTATAAAGGTACACTTTTTACCGGATATTGTGTATATAATTTAATGAGCCCGTGTGTGAGTATTGTAAAGATAATTTGATGCGATTATGAACGTGGACTTAGTGCCTTCCAGCGTTTAGCCTGACGTTAGCACGGTTAGCTCAATTAGCTCTTATCGAGCTAGCCCCTGCTCCGTGTCTGCAAGTGTTTTGTTTGCCACTTCCGTTTACTCCCTTCTTCTCTACCTGTGGCTAAATTTGTGTACGAGTAGATTTATTGTCGGTGTTGTATTGTAGTTGTAATACCCTCGCGTTGCTAATTTCTACTATCAAACGGCAAATTATGACAGTTTGTCCTAGTCGCCATATGAATGGATCTCGCTAAGAAAGCTAAGCTAGCAGCTGTAGCTGTGAGGATTGGTACACATGTCGGGCGCTGATGTGAAACGCTACCCTTGTGCTCTCGACACATCCAAACACTCGTAATAAACCAAACATGTTAGCATTGTTTCGTTTGTGTGAATCGAAACGAGAAATGAGGTAGTAACTTGAGGCCTGTTGCACTGCGGTCTCCTCCCTCAACCTCGCCGCAACTTCGCTGGGCCAGGCCCGGCAGTGGGCGCGATCAGTCTTTTCCGCCACATCCAGCAGCTATTTCTCAGGTTTAGCCTGTTTCACAGCCAGTAACATAACGCTGACATAGTGAAAACACGACTCGGCTTCCATTACAAGAACCTGAAGTTGGGTTTCAGTAAACACGAAGAAACAGTTGTTACTAGATTAAACCAGTTTCTTCCTGTTGACTGCAGATGTTTTGGTGCACCTGACTGATCTAATGCAGAATTATGAAAAAAATGCTCCACTTCCTCCTTTTGATTGTAGTGTCCCTTTAGTGTTACACAATACTTAGAGTTGCAGTAAAAGTCCGGATTCTTAAAGCACAGTTTTAATTAAAGACATGCATTAAACTGTAAGAATTTCTTAATTAAATTTGTGTAAAGAAGCAATCATTATCAATTTTAATTAAAGTTGAAACATTGGAATGCATTGGCTGATTAATTAGTGCAGTGACAGAGCATTTGTTGACAACTGTTTTCATAACTCACAAATAATTGTTGTCATTTTAAGTAAATAATGATAGAAATTTACAGGTTAAAATATTTCCTAAATAAATCTAATAAATAATAAATCTATCCAGTCAAAATGTGAATAAACTCATGTAATAAACATAATGTCTTTGGATATTGGAAATTAGACCAACAAAATAACCTATTTTAAGAAACTATAGTGGACAATATTGACTATTTTCTCATGTTTTATGCACCTGTTGATAATTATTTCAAAATGGTCTGCAGGTTATTCTGTGGTTAAATTGTTATGAGTTGTAGCCCCTGAATTGTTTATTTTATTTAAGAAACCACAGTGTACAATGATGGGAAGTTCTGTGTTTGTTTTAATCAAGTAAGTCTTTGTAGAATATGTTAGACAGTAGCTTGTGGAATGTTGTTTTGTCCATTTGTGGATGAGGATGAAAGTGTATGTGTGACTAAGCAGGGTGAAATTGTACGTTCTGATTCATTATATACTTGAAAGTGTGTTGACTGCTGACACCTCCACAGTTGTTCCTGGAGCACTATTTTATAATTCAATTAAATGTCAACAAAACTGTTTGTGTTTCTCGTTCGAACTACACTTAGGAGACACAGCGATTGATGGCAGAGCCTGTTCCAGGGATCACTGCTACGCCTGATGAAGGGAATGCACGTTACTTCCATGTGGTCATTGCAGGGCCTCAAGACTCTCCTTTTGAAGGAGGCACATTTAAACTTGAACTATTTCTTCCAGAAGAGTATCCCATGGCAGCTCCCAAAGTGCGATTCATGACCAAAATCTACCACCCCAATGTCGACAAACTGGGAAGAATATGTTTAGACATTTTGAAAGGTAAGGGGACTTGGCCTAAACTATTCATTTGCAAGAGTCTTTGTATACGCATGATATTTTTCTGCTTGTTTGGAGTCACTTTGATGGCATATTGCTCAATCATAAAGTAGCATTTTTTTGCTCTCATGGTTTCTTCCCAACCTGGGAACGAATGAAGATAAGGTGCATCATAACAGGAAATCTGCAGTAGGTGATTTCTGACTGGTAGAAGGAAGGCAAAATAACAACAATGGCATTTACGCCTGTATGGCGCACAGACTATCATGTTATAATGCTGAAGTGTTAGCAAACAACTGCCACTTAGACTGTATCCAGACAACGTAGAGTGAGAGAGGGCTGCAAAGAGCCTTTTTTTAAGCTTATTATAGTCTAAATGTGTGTTGGAAAACCAAAACATGAATATAACATTACTGAATAATCTCAAGGTGATTAGTGTCAACTGTACCGTTTAATTTAATGTTAACGGATAAAATATTGCCTATAGGCATCTAAACTAGTACTTTTTACTGGATGAGTCTGCAGTCCTGTGAAAATGTGACTTTTTTATATTCTGGAGGTATGTTCAGGAAATATTAAGTTAATATACAAAAATAATAGTAATTTTCAGCTAGGTGAATATTGTAGCTAAACATTTACACTCACCTTATGTCTGATGGACAGGTTTATAAAGCTTCAATGCACAAGTGTTAAATTAGTGAGTATTACACATCATGCCACGCCAGCAGTGTGAGGCATAGTTTTATTGTTATCGTTTTGATTGTCACAACCAGAATGTAGTAACAGATGATAAATGACCTTTTTATAATTTGAAATGGCTGAAAAGCAGCCGGCTGTGTTTGCCGAGAGCGCTCTTGTGAGACGAAGCCTTAGGAAGCAGACTGGATTACAGCCATAAAATCGAGTTTTGAGTTAAACAGACTCAAAGTGATATTTATTTGGGAAGAACAGAACAGACAACGACAGAGCGGTTGCCATATGTGTTAAAGGAACTATTGCAGCAGATGATTTTTAGGCACTCTGATCTGATAACGTACAGTTTGTCACTTGCTCATATTTTACAGTTGTGAGTCATTAAATGTACTAGAGTTGATTTCCTTTAGATAAATGTTGACTAGAGAGCATTTCCTGAACAGCTTGTTCATTTTTATCCAGCAATACCAGTCGCACACCACATAAAATTTAATTTTTGACATTTGCTGAATTTGACCTGAGTTTTGTCTCTTCTTGTGTCTTTCTCCATTTTTTCCATCTTACAGATAAGTGGTCTCCAGCCCTGCAGATCCGTACAGTGTTGCTATCCATCCAGGCATTATTAAGTGCTCCCAATCCAGATGATCCCCTGGCAAACGACGTCGCAGAGCAGTGGAAGAAAAACGAAAGCCATGCCATCGAGACAGGTGAGGAGTAGATTCATGCTTTTGCTGAACAGTGATTAAAAATGTAGGATCAGCTGCACTGAAATGTCACAGATTTCCAGCATGAGAAATGTTTCACCAGATGGCAGCCGCCATCCGCTCAATTCAAGACCTCTGAGTTGCCACCCACATTTCAAATTTTATCAATTATGAAAGTTCAAGTCTAGCTCTAATGAGTGGCAGTTTTCCCAGTCTGAGAAAATAAACAAGTCTGTCAGCAGCTTTGTGTGTGGGACTGCATTGGTGTCCTGATCTGATTGGAAATGGAGACAAATATGGCAATAAGCCTTAAATGGATGCAGTTGTCAAGGCTGTCAGTCTTATTTAAATAAACCTGAAATAAATCAGTTTATTGAAATGATTTCCACAAGTGAAATGTGGTTTTGTTGTTTTTAAGGTATTCTGTGGTTGTAGTAGTTTGCATCATGGTCACCGTGTTGGATGATGAAAAGAAAGAAGCTTAGAGCTTTGCTTTGATGGTTGTGGACAAGGACAATGAAAGTTTAAACTAGCTGTACGGTCACCTGTTAATAGACACTAACACATAAAACCTGGTATGTTATTGTAATCGGGCTAGTGTTTTCAATGATGCAGTTTCTTCGGTCATTCAATGATCCCGTACTACATTGGTTTGTCTTAGCCAATCTGAGACCATAGTTAAAAAGCTTCAGAATTAAAAGCCCTATATATGCAATTTTAATGGATAGAAAAAAGAAACTTATAAAACACAGCAACTGTGTTGTACGTTCTGAAGTTTGTCGTGGTTTAGGTCTGCCATAAATTTTTTCTTTATTAAAATGGTAAATATGTCCTGTTTCTCAGAACCTAGTATGATGTCTTCAGATTACAGTCCAAAGTACCTTATAAAATTAGGATCTCTGTGTGTTTTAGTCCTCTGTGATGCTAAATAAAATGAATATGTCAACTTATACTTTAGTTTAGTTTATTAATCAAGAAAAGAACTTTAAAATACTTTTATTTATAACTGTTATTGTTATTAATTCTGTCTGTAAATTACATTTCTTTCCTTACTTTAGGATGTCTTTTGTTGCTGGAGTTTGTGCTGTATCAACATTTTGTTATCTATACCCTCTGTATCCTCCTCACAACTGTTTTATCTTTGTGTCTCTCTCAGCCCGAACATGGACCAGGCTCTACGCGGGCAACACCGAAGTATAGAAGAAGAGAGCCGAGGCGTCTGAATGTGATCCACAAAATGTACTCCTATTCTGTCAACATTTGAATTTAACGGACACAAAAAAAGAGAAAAAAAAAAGATTATAAGTCCAAAATCTATTTGAAAGAAATGACAAGATTTACTGCTGCAGACCTCTGAGTGACTTATTTTCCTCTCTAAGGCGCGTTCAATGTGTGTTAGCCTTTTGTTTTTCCTGTGTTGCTATTTAAGTGCATGGACAGAGAATGACACCCTCCCCACCACAGTCTTAAAAATAACAGGCAATATGTTGTCTTGAGCTAGGCACATACTGGTACGTTTGCAAAATATACATCTATTAAAGCTGTCCTTCTTTTAACACGTGCATCATTTGTCAACACATCTGTATCTTTTTTTGAGATGACATTCTGCTATTGCAGCATATAAGAGTGTACAGCTGTCGTTTCCCCCCCCACTAGTAGGAAGCAGACACAAAATCTGAACGTGAATGATGAAATTTCTCTTTACTCTTTTTAGGGAATATGATGAGCTTTTGGGAAATAAGCCCATACATTCAACAAAAAAAAGGTTAGTTTGATTTCCACACCTATGTGTCTGCATACAAGTACTTCACAACACTGACTGTTAGTTGGTGAAGCTGCTGTAAATGAGCATCATCTCAATAGCACCTGGGGCACTTAAGACTGAACACAGGTGAAACGTAATATATATAAAAGGTGAATTTATTTATAAAGTTTGACATAAAAGCGAGTACATTAAAGGTTCCATACAGGAAATGCAACATTTCTTCAACTAAATGTAAGCTAACTTCAGCAGAAATTAAATAATTAGCAGAATTTGTAATTAGTGACACACTCAACTGGAAACGACTCATAGGATTTTAAAAATAAAAGTTTAAAGTACAGGGAACTTAAGGAGCTCAATTCCAACATTTTTACTGTTTAAAAAAAAAAAAAAGAAGACATCCTGAAGGCTGCTGTGCAGATGCCAAATTAGCTGGTAGGAAATACACAGTACTTTATAGTCAACACATAGCGACAGACGTATTTATAGCTCTTCTCATTATTTACTACTACTGTTCTTAGGTTGATAGAAAAGGCAGATAATCATCATTTAGATGAGAACAGCACGTATAACCATCTAAAATCTGATCATTATATGTGGCATTGTGTTCTTTCAGGAACAGGTCCAGCTGTTTCTCTGGCTGTTGTATGAAATGTTACCACATGTTAAAAATTCCTGAGAAAGAAAGTCTGGATGTAAAGTTTGTTTCATACATCATCTGTACAACTTGGAGTGGAGGTTAAGACTTTGGACAGTTTGGGGAGGGTGAATACATCAGTTCCACACACTTAAAAAAAATCACAACACATCCAGAAAAGCAGCAGATGAGAAAGATGTATTGAAAACATTTTTTTTTTAAAGAGTGTAGGAAGTTGAGCTCTTTTGGTTTTTAATTTCCTTCTTTTAATGTCTGTTCATGCTATCTATGTTGCCTGTTCTGTTTTATTTTCAGTGTCCATTTTTTAAAGGCATGTAACATAACTGATCTCACAACAGTTCAGACTAGTTCCCGTAAGAGGAGTTTGTGAAAGCTGAGGTGTTAAATTTTCTTTATTGGGATAGTTGAGGCCTTTTTCTGAAGGTTTTTATATTGTCTTTCACCTTGATTAACTGCTTCTGCTCTTATTTTGCAAGTTAATTTCAGTGATTATTGAGAGGAAATTGGGTTATTGTAGCAGCATAAAAAGCAATTATTAAAAATAAATGTTTAAAGTTAAATGTTCTCATGATGCTACTACACTTTTTCTATTGGCTAGAAGTCAAAAGTCAAATCATCAAATTCTAGATTGGGATTTGTTTTGACATGTAGAAAATGCTTCTAAATTTCCTTTAAATGTCCTTTTCAGAGATACTGTATTGATGTGTTAAAGGGATCAGTGTCAGATCGTGACTATAAATGCTCGGCGCCCAGTAGCTTAGACCTCCATCATCACATTGCTTCTGTATGGCTCATCTTAGGGAGGACTGTAACGTTATGTTGTAGTAAAACTATTTTTGTTGAGCATCTTTTCTTGACCTCTTTTCTTGCTCTTTACTGGATTATTGCTGACTTGGTGTTGCTCAGATTTGTTTGTGTCCTGTCCCCACCCAGAAATATCACCTGTTTCTAACCGCTGTATTTACTCAAGTCTGAAAGGTGGATTAAAAATGGGTTAATATATTGTTTTCCTGAGGGACTTGACAGTTATCTAAAATAAGAAACAGTCACTCACTGGATTTACGATGCATCTAGATCAAAATATTAAGAGATCAAACTCTGAATAATCAGCTCCCTCTGTGCAGAAAAAGAAGAGTTCTGTCAGTAAGTTCAGTACATTTGCATACATGGCTCTTCAAATACTCTGTAAATAAACTCAGTTGAGTAAGTAAGTAGAGACTTGTCTGGTTTATGTTGTGTGGAATTTGTGTTAAAAGTGAAGATTTGAATTATGGGAAGGTGATCTTTTTATGTGTCTCTCATATAGAACCCCTACATTTTGCATAGATGGTATAACGTAAAGTATCCATGAAACAGCCGGGCACACTTGACACACAAAGACAAAACCTTGGTAGGACCATTCGTGTCCAGCTAAGGGAGACATTGACGCTAACAACAATATAAGTCACACAGTATGAAGCGCACACTGATATTCTGCCTGTGTCTCACTGAGAGTTTCAGTGATTTAAGGATTCACAGCTCTGCAAACACTCAAAGCTGCCTGCAGATAATTACAACCAAAGCTACAGATTCATACACTTTACATTAGAAATACAGAGGAACGTATTGGTGAAGAGCAGACATTTGTATGGAAGCAAAGAAAGGCCAAAAGCATTCAAATAAATTTAATAAAAGTGAGAATAACTTTCTACTAAATACTTACTGAGTTTACATACAACTAAATGTTTAGCAGTGAAATGTTTCACTTTAATAACCAATAATAAGTAATAAGTAAGTTAATAATAAGTGGGATATAAAATTCCCTTTAAAATGCCTCAATTGCAATCTGCACAACATACTTGTCTGCAGAAATTATCCTTTATTTGCTTTCATGAATAAAAGTCACTTAATTTTATCAACAGTGGCTCTGTTTGACTCTCTCACAGTTGTTATCATGTTATTGTTAGTAACACCAATGCTGTTCCTGCTACAGCAGAATATCTGCTTTGTAAAAATTGTGTTGCAAACCACCACACCCTTTCCTCCTGTTGTTCCATATAATTTCACAAGATGGTGCTACAGTCAAATTAAGCTGGACCAGACTACTTCACCTTTAGGTTCCTGTAACCAAAAACCTTCTAAAAAATATTTGTTTTTCTGGCAGCTTGTTGATGTTATTTCATCTTTCATATTTAAGACTCAGACTGTGGGATGTGTTTTATCTCAGGATTTAAATTGATTGGTAGTTAAGATGTGTAGAAACATCAGCAAATACAGTCTTTAACCTAACTGACTTGTGCTTAACACCTAGTGTACGTTATCAGTGTGTGCCGTTCTGCAGGAGACACCTGTCCTAAAAACCAGCATCTTTCATGTTTCCGCAACAGAAACAAAGGCTTCACACTATGTGATCATGACTTGGTTATCTACCATGTCTGACAAAACATTAACTAATCTTAGAGGTTGTTGTCTCGGTAAAGAAAGTCAACGTAGAACAAGAGGTAGAAGCACAAGAGAGATTTTCATTGTTACAGTAAGACTTTGAGTCAACATGCTGGGCTGGAGCCAGGAGTTGAAAAAATACTGACACCAAGAAACCTTTGTGGAACATCTAGAATTTTTGTCAAATGCTGTTTCAAAGCAGTTGCCGCCCTCAGGTTACACTTGGTCACATCTTAGTTTGGGAAATGCTTTTACAAATGTAAAAGCACCCAAATGTAAAATACCATCATCTCAAATGCTGATTCATTATCGACTAATATGATTAAGTCTTTCATCTTTGATCAACACGGTTAACATATTTTAGCCTCCATTTCAATGTCCAAGTCAGAGAATAATAAGCAAAAATAATTCATTATAATGTAGTTCTAGGTACGTAAAAGTACCTTTATAGGTTGTTAAGAATGTATTTACGGTCTCACCCTCTGTAATGCATTTAAAAATTATACTATAGAATGTAGCCTATAGTCTACAGCACTGATCATCAACTGGCGGCCCGTGGGCCGAATCCGGCCCGCTGAGCCGTTCAATCCGGCCCACGACTGGATTCCAAAATTGTGAGGATCAAAAAGATTCTACATCAACTTTGCGTTTCATGGTCTTTGAGAGTGCCATT
>JAUBNQ010000015.1:8185169-8205988 GCA_032353495.1 Ctenopoma kingsleyae
TGAAATGGAAAAAGTATAAACATTAAACATAATGTTAAGCCAAAATTAGATTTTTATTTGATTTTCTTCTTGGGGGTTCGGCCCCCAAGGAGACTGTCTGGTAAAACTCTGGCCCTCTGACAAATATAGTTGATGACCCCTGGTCTACAGTCTACAAAATATTAGACTGAATTTATTATATTTAAAAATAAAGTTGCCTATTTGCTGTAAAGAGGTTGGCAACAGCACAAATGATGAAGCCAAAGATGGGGCTGAAAGTTCTAAGAGAAATCTAGTAAGTGGTCTTTTTAATTTTCATTTTGTTTCATTTTGTTTGTAACTGTTGCTTGTCAATTTTTGAAGTCAAACAAGTTATGTTCGGTATTTCCATAAGTTTTCATTGAGTGTTGAACTTACCTGAATCATTCAGGTTGTTTGTAAGTTTGTATTATTTATTATTATGTGTAGGCCTGTGTGTTAGCATTTTCATTGCTAGCATGACAGCACGTATGCTAACGTGCTAAATTGATGATAAAGTTTACACATTACGTTTAGCAGGTATAAACATACACCTGCCTATCCTTCATTTTTGCTTCCATCCTCTTTGTTAAAGTTATTCTTACCCTTAGAGTACAAATAAATAAATATGTAGCTGTAATCCTCACAAGTTTACATGTGGTCGTGTTACAGATGACTTTTAAACATCAGGTTTTTATAGTTATAGTTTGCAGTGCAGAATGTGTCATCTTGGAGGTTGTGTCACTTGAAAAATCTGTTACAAACCGTATGAAAACAGTGTAGTGTATCATGACAATACAGAGCTACCGTAATTACAGCCACAGATGACACGGAGCTCCATCCTAAACATAGCCCTGCTCCTCTGACAGGACAGATCATCTCTCGCTGTGATTGCTGACCGCAGGTAAAAACATTCTCATCACATGATGGTGACGTTGGACCGACAGGTTACGACAAACATCCTATTTTGGATGTCGTTTGTCATTGACATCAGCACTTATTTGAAATCTCACACCCGTGTGGGTGAGTAGTATTGGGAAAAGGGTGCAGTTTTCTGGGTGGAGAGTGTGTTGAAATTTGTTTTGAGAGCTGAAACGTTTGTGTGTCCTGTTCTTCTGTTCATCATTGTTTCCTTTCACAGATTTGTCTTTTTTTTCTTCCTATTCCTGTTTCTCAGTTCCCTCTTTTCTCATCTGCCCTTTCCCTCCAGCTTCCACCTTTCTTTCTTTTTCTCTCATCCCTTTTTGTTTCTCTTCTTTTGCTTATTTCCTTCTTTTATCCTCTTCTCTTCTTCCTTTCTTTTCACTCATTCTCATACACCCTCTCTTTTTGCTGCTGTTTTTCCAATTCTGCCTCTTCATCCCTCCTTTTCTTTCCTGCTCTCGTCTCCTTGGGTCATCCCTCTCATTTCCTTATTTCATTCTTCTTCTCTTCTTTAATTCCTGTAATTTCCCTCTTCCTACATTTCTCTCTCCTACTTTCCCCTTTATTTCCTTTCCCGCTCTATCTTATAATTTACTTGTCTGTCTTTTCCTAACTCCATTTTCCACTCTTCCTTTCCCTGCTCTATCTTTTCTTTTTCCCCTCTCCTTAACCCTTAGTCCTTCTCCTCTGCCTCTTTCTCTCCTTTTATGTCCCACTTTTTCTCTCCTCTCCTCTGCAGATAAAGTTAAAGGGGGACTGCAGTCATAACTCTCTCACCTGTAGCCTCCTGATGTTATGTAACCATCCTTTTTACTCTCTCATGCATAAAAATGAAACCAGCCTAAAAGGTATTCCTCCTTTTGACCACAGCTGGTACCTAGACTGACCTGAGTCCTGTTTTCAGTGTCTGTGAGTATGTGTCTGTCTTTCTGGACTTAAATAGGTAAAGGACACTTTCTATCACAGCTGCAGTGGAATAGTAACACGTGCTTGTTTTATTGTGAATGCATAGAAGAAACAAGTTAAAAAGCCCACAGTTGTCATGGAATTGTAAGTGTTTACATTTCCACTTTTTTGAGAAAAATTATTGGAAGAAATTGAAATTTTAATTTAATGAAAAACTCCAGAACATGAACATGTCATTGTTTTCTCAAGTTCATCTTACAGCTTTGAATTTTGTACAGAAACCAAACGCATTTGCTCCCCAGTTTGAGTCCACTCAGAATTATTTATGAAGATTTCAAAACAGACTAAAAACAGAAATACTAGGGATTGAGAACACCAAACACTAAAAATGTCATCAGTACCATTAGAACAAACATGTAGGAGTATGGATAAAATCCGCAAATCATTATATCCCAATTCTGATATATCATTTTCTGGTAAATCAATTCATGTAAAGGAGAAAATATACAACATGAATGTTTCCTTCTCATTGATTTGAAACAATGAGTGCAATAGTTTCATACACCCAGAGATCTTACAGGACAGCATGTCATCTCTCCCATCTCCTGTATGCGTCATAGTGAGAACATGCTGTCCTAAAACATGCATCATTTCCCTTCTCTCACTCCATAACAACCACTTGGGAAAAGAAGAGGAGTGTCTTTAGATATGTGTACGTGTATGTGTGTGTGCTTTTATATGCCCACAGAGGCCCCTGAATGTCAGAGAATGGTGTTTTGGGGTGTTAAGTTCTGTGCAGTGCTGCCACACTGTTCTTATGGTTGGTAGTAGTAGCAGTTTTTAACTACTCATCATTTTTTAGTTAAATAACTGAATGTCCTGTAAAGGTTGCTTAACTTTTACTGACGACACAACTCAGGAAGCTTCCTCCCTCATTCCTCAAATTTTTTTACTCATTTGTGCCAGTGCAAATATTCAGAAATCAGTCTGGACTTGTTTAGGGGCCTGGTTGTCTTATAGAATAATTATGACTAAGCACTGATAACGTCAGATGTCAGCCAGTATAGACACAGTAGTAGCTTCAGTCAACAGCATTAAATGTAAATAATTAACTTAAGCACCACTGCCCAGATTTTAAAATAATTTCATGAGTGTACACAGATAAATAACAGGTTATTGTAGCAGAGGGAGTCACACCAATCTACATTATGCTGTTGCTGACAGTGCTGATCGATAATATAATAATAATGTTTTAGCACTCAGGGTTCAATATGTCTTTTCTGTTTGACCATGTTGTGCTTGAATGGACTTCCATGAAGAGATTAGATTAACATAGACTGACCTATTACTGACACAACAAGTTTCAATTTAGTTTCCAATAACACATTTCAGCATTTCAGGTAACAATAATTCCACCTGTGAAAACTGAAACCTGAATTTTAACATTGCTGATCAGTGAATTAAATTGCATTATTAGTTGTTGTTTTTTTTTTTTTTGATAATTCAAAGTTTAAAAAGTATGTGTGTCAAGACAGAAACTTAGACATGTGAAGTATTTGTCATACGGATGTGTTGCTGAGTTGATCTTTGACCTCCTGGTAGACTCCTGGTTAGGTTAACAATAAATGGTGAACTAGCAAATTCCACAATTAGAATTTCATAGTAGGCATTTGTAATGTAGGCTGCAACGACTTTTAGTTTATGATTAATTATTTTCTCCTGTTATTTTATTAAACAATCAAACATTTGGTATAGGCTATAACATGTTAGCAAAGTATGAGCTGAAATTAGCAAATGTTAGTATGTATGCTGAACTAAGATGATTAATATATTGTGTTTGTTTATTAAGTTATTTAAGAGGGATGCTAAATTTTATATTTATGAAAATATGCCAGAGTTATTCAAACGGCATATTTGTCTGTCACCCCTGAACACATGCATGCGAAGATAAAGTATAAAGTAAACAAGTGCGAAACATCAACATGTTAGCATGGTAATGTTAGCATTTCACTCAGAGCACAACTGTATTTATTTACAGTCTCACTGAGCTCCTAGCGTGGCTGTAAACTATTGAATGATTATCATAAGAGTTGTTGATTATTTTTCCAGTATAACTAATAGCCTATTAAAAACTAACTCTGACGGCTCAGCAGCACCACACATTTCATGCACTCAAACAGTTAACGAAGAATGCACTCAGCAGACAGATAAGGTGGGATTTGGGTCAAAGATAACATAACTTTGTGTAGTTATCTGTTGGTAACCTCTCTGTGCTTAAATAAACTGTAAAACATTATTCAGCCCATTGTTCAACAACTGTAAAAAAACAAATAAACCCACAGACTTTGTGAAGGTTAAATCCTTCATGTGTTATCTTTCAAAATTGAAAATAATTTTGGATAAACAAACCTTCATCCTTTTTAAATTTATCACCAACATACACATTCCCTCCCACAGTCTAATCCGCCTTAGTAACGAGAGAAAGATTTGCTGCTGGCAGCGACGTAAGCTTAGGTGGATTTACTTTGTAAAACTGCAGACAAAGTTCAAGTATTGCCCTGTGAGGTGGAGTAGCCGATTTTCACATCCACCTAAACCCTGCTTCCTTGGCACTGTCTGGCTGAGATTCAGTGTTAACCACAGAATCGGTGTATTATCAGGTCATTATGATGATTATACCTTCTCTAGCTTTAGCCTAAGTACACTGGCAAATACAACACATATTTATAACAGTACTGTGACCTAATTCACAGCAGTTTATTTGTCATTTAGCACCAAACAACCACAGCAAAAAAGAATCATATGATGTGGGACTTTTTTTCTCAACACAGTGATGTCACTTGGACTGCAACCATGCTGCACTTTCAATCCCCCCACCCCCTCAGTCTGTCTGTATGCAGGTCACTTTTTCTTGCGTAACAGCTCATTCATAAAACAGCACCACGTCTCAGGGAAGGGATGAGGTAAAGACTCTACACAGCAGATGTATAGAAAATGTCTACACAAGGGGGATTTTGCTGCAGTGTGAATAGCTGTGTGATATGCTGTGTGTTATGTCACAATATGGTGCAATGTACTTACTGGATGTCAAGTCAAGTCAGAAGGAGTTTGGATGAATCTGCACTTCCAGTAGAGGCTACAGGGTTGGGGTGCAGAAAGACAGACGTTTAATATGTTGCAGAACATATTCGTTTCAATATATTAACCATATAACGATCTTTAATTCAGGTTGCATTCTGTAATTGTTATTCTGAAAGACATCTGTTAGATATAAGATTCAATATAATGAAAGCTGATATATAATTAAAAATATTTTCAAAATATCACCATGATGTATGTAAAAAAAAAATGCAAAGATTAGTCCACATTATGAACTTTAAAGCCCTCAAATAACATAGTAGTAGTAAAACTAACACACTTTTATAACATAAAACCTTAACTATCAGAACAGTTCCTTGGGAGACTGCAAATAACATTACACAAAATTCACAATGTTATTTTTAACAGTACAAAATCAATGGAAACAGACCATGCTAGCAAAGAGGTAATGGCAGTGTTTATTTGTTGGTTGGTCTACCTGCTTTGGGTCAGACTAGAAAATCTTAACAACTATTTAATTGACTGCCGTA
Organism: Ctenopoma kingsleyae; assembly: GCA_032353495.1. NCBI lineage: Eukaryota > Metazoa > Chordata > Actinopteri > Anabantiformes > Anabantidae > Ctenopoma > Ctenopoma kingsleyae. The sequence continues at coordinate 8,190,626 of JAUBNQ010000015.1, forward strand.
AAATATTCGTTTGTCTAAAATTTTACTCTATGATCATATTCCAGATGTAGGCGCCAATATTTTAGTGTGAATGTTAACATGCTAATACACTAACATAGGTAACATGTTTGTTGTTTGTTTATTGATTTATTTGAGAGGGACAATGCATTTTACATTTCTGAAAATATGCCATTTTCATCTGTAGATTCTGAGCATGTGTAATTTTGAAATAAATGTCAAAAAGTCTAAAAAATATTTTAGTATTTATTGAGGCATTTCTACCATGTTTTCTGGATAGTGAAGATGAGGTGAAAGTGATTTGACAACACAAAAACAACATGTTTTGTATGCTCAGGGTGTCTGAGGAATAAGAACAAGGAAAAACCTGTGGAACATACTCAGTTTAAAGAAGAACTCTGAACTGATAAAAAATCTATGTTAAAATGACAGAGAGCGAAAAAGAAATACACAAACAGAAAACACTCAGCAAGACATCAGCATGAGACAGTTTTTATCTACGTACCTAATTATCTTATAAACTAAAGTACAGCCAAAGGCACCACAGGCCAACAAGAAGTCATCTAACTGAAGGAACGGGATGACTAAAATAAACTCATATATTGAAATAAGTATTGATTTTTGTTTATTTCTTCATCAATGATGAAAAGTTTTAAGTAACAATAACCTACTGTGCAGTGACTCTGTGTTGTCAGGCCACAGACTGATGAATCTGTGACAATCTGATAGGACTAAGGTGTTCAATATTGCATGTTCTGACAGGTCTGCTTGTTCTGCCCACATTCAATAAGTGCAGGAAATAAAGTAGGTATTTGATGGTCCACAAATTCAATGAATGATTCTAACGTAGTTCAGCTCAGTTCAGTTTTAGAGTATGAGGTCAAAACAAAACAAGGCCTGTCAGCTCACATATTATTGAACACAATCATGGCTGACTGACTTATCATAGGTTTTTCCTGGCTTTGCTTTCGTATCAATAAAACTGATGATGTTCTCTTGAAATAAACATTTTATTTTCACTGTCACTGGTGTTTGTTCCCAAGGTCAGTCTTTTCTCTAAGATTATCTCACTGGAGCGCTTCAATATCAAGAAGGTTATTACGAGCAAGGCACGTATACCCCTCACATGTGTCTGCAAGCATGTACTCTTACGTTATGGGTGGAAGTCTGATTTCCTCCTCTTCATCCCTGCCAATGGCTTCACCGCAGTCATATTTTGAGTTTTAACCTTTGGGTGAATGACATCTCTTTCAGCCTGTGTGTCATCATCACGCTGGGGATTTGTTTCAGACAACCTTCCCACAATCCGGCAATCACACTGTCACTGTCTGGGTTTGTTTATGCCCCTTAAAACCTAATGTTCACAAGATTACAGAGTGTCTGAGTTTTTGTTCTACCTCAAGCAGACAGAGGCATCACTGTGAGAGAAACATTTGCCTCAGCTGACAAAAAAGTCTTTTGTTATACATAAAATTTTACAGTTTCAATCTGACCAAATGTGATGTATATGTTACACATATATGAATTATAATATACTTTTTATATTAATTTAATGGCAAAAAAACACAAGCTACGACCCCACCCTATCTCTCTCTGTCTGTTGATTACACCAGACAGTTCATCCCTAAGTGATGTTTACCTGTGTTGCGTCTGTTATATGTTCAGCTATCGTAATAACAGACTTCATTGTGCACCAACAAGCTCCCATTGTGTTCTTCAGCCCTCACAACTAAGTTACTGTCATTCTTGCATGTGTAGCCTTGAGACCTGTATTTATTTTGTTATATAAACTGCTAAGAGAGATGTTGATGTGAGCTGTTTTCCACTGTGATCTCATGGGGCACAGACTGGAAAAAAGGCTAGTGTCTTTTAGACTTCCATACGTATGCAACTATATTGAGTACAGACTTAACAGTTGCTATGCCAGCAGCACAGAGTAAATTAAAGCTGCTCTAATCAATATCTTTATATTACCAATGAGTCAGATGACTGAGTGTAATGTGAAAGGTGACACATCCACGGAGCATTATTGCCAGCTTTACAGTTCCCCACTGCTGCACTGTGTGTTTCAACTCAGTCTTCTTATTATGTGGCCTGCAGCTTCTCTGTTTAGAGAAAAAGCTCTGCTAATCCCACTCCACGCCACCTACACAGCACCAAAAGGCAGACAGACAAAGCTAATGAATAGCTGGTAAACACAATGGAGCATTTAGCATCTTTTAGTAGAAACCAAAAACTGAATATTGGACTAAAAACCCATCTCCAAACATTTACTGATGTTGCACCCTGTCTGCTGGATGTGTAAGTCAGCAACTATTTGCTATGTTCACAAAAGAGTCGTGCACTGGTCCAATTTTGTAAAACCGCATCTACCCCACTTGGTACCGGAACCAACCTATTATTCACAATTATGTCCAGATCAAATCCAGACACAACCCATAATGTTAATTAAACACATAGGCTATAGTCACACACTTCAAAAGTTATCCAGATTGTATTTATGCAGACGTTTTAAGATAATTGGTCTAAGGATTTCTTGCATTGGGTACTGTCTCATTTAGATGTGCGAAGTGCTATTTCAGTCAGCTCCCAATTGTTATGAAAGATAACAAATTTACAAAATCATTGGCTAATTAGATTTAATAAAATCATTCTGCATGTTTACATTTCTGTTTCTGAATTGGTGCAGGATTTCCATTTACCGTCTAATAATGTCAAGGTAACAGTAATTAAATTTAATATTAGTCATATAAAGTCAGAGTACTCATGTATTTAACCATCAAATAACCAGTTAATGTTAATCTTGAATTTACAGTTTAGCAGTTATCTTATGAGTTATCAGCTCATGTACTACTGGGCATTCTCAGTTCTGGACTGATGATCCAGGATGGAAATACTATTCACAACTAAAAACAAAACACATAACTAGACTAAACTTTAAAAGCTAACACCCAGACTACTGGACTAATGATGTAAAGTCGAAGATATGTAACTTAAAATTTAGGTTTTGATTAAACTAGTTAACTAGGCTTAGGTTCTCTGACGTCTTTGTTGCTAACTTGAAGGAGAAACACCTATATAAAGGGCACAGATCTGCTGGCAGAAGCAGTACAGGCTGTATATTCAACAGTGACAGCAGCTCACATCCATCTTAGCTGCCTTGACCAGCTGTCAGGAGCTCACTTCATCACTGGATGAGCATCATCCCACGAAGACATTCACCTGCAAAGAACTGACCTATTTACTTACAATAGTGGATATGCGAATTATGGCTTTAGTGAAGCTCTATTTTAAACTTGGTGTCCTGTAATGGAGATTGTATGGGATAACAGATGGTCCAAACTAAAATTAGCCTGATTATAGCTACTGCATGATTATTCATGAAGTAAAATTAGAAGGGAATAAATGATGCATCATTAAGTACACTTACATCTCTTATATTAGAAGGGATTTCAGTTATGTGGCTCTAGATTTCCCTGCCTGGCAAGAATCCATTGCCTCACATGCCTCACGTCTGGAGGCTCAGTGCTGAGGTCAAAGAAGAGACTTACGGGTGAGCTAATCAGCTCAGGATTTTATACAGGTAATCGGAGCTGGCTGCAAACACAGAGGGGATCACAGGAAAATGAAGAGGCAGATTAGGCTCCATGTAGTAGCGCGGATGTCTGTGTGCATGTGTGTGCATATCTGTAGATAACTACACTACGCTGTACGTATGTATTTGTGGGAGTGTTTCAGTGTGATACTGTACACGTTTGAGCTCACCGTGTGGTCAGAAAGCAGATGTCCTCTGACTCTGTGGATAAAGTGAGGACAGTGATATGCAGACGTTCAGTTCTGGCTCCCTCAGTCCTCCATCTGTCTCGAAGTGAGCCAGGAGAAACTGGATCCCTGCATTCTCATCACACCTTGACTAAAGGTTTTCCTCTAATGGCCTTTATTTGCTGTGATAGAAGAAAATAAAAATAAAAATAAACACTTCAAGAAGCTTAATGAGAGAAATATTTTTTCCTCTGATGTGTCTGATGCCATTAAAATGAAAGTATGACTGGAAGCAAAATTGAGTTAAGTAGGTGACTTTCTAATTTTAATCGATTTATAAAGTACCACGTGTTACAAGCAAGCAACATAACAGTTCTATGAATTCATATTTATTAATATCTCTTCACTCTGATGACACACTACAACTGTACCACTTCTGTAGTAAACCTTCAAAATGTTCAGACTCACTTATATAATCTGATTTTTCCAATCACTTTTGGACTTATCTTACCTTTTAATCAATTATTTCAATAAATGCATATCAGTAAATTGTTATTGTTTTGATTCTTTACTCTCCTTATAAGTTACATCATGTAAATGATAAAGGGTCTTCACTTATAAAGCGATTTTCCACTTTATTGGTACTCAAAGAGCTTTTACACTGCTTCTCATTCTCTCAGAGCTGCCACGCACTTCGGGTTCAGTGTCTTGCCCAGGGTCACTTTGACATCCACAATCGAAACATCGACCCCATGACTGATAGATGACTGCTTTAACTCTGAGTCACAGTAGCCCTAAAACAAATGACATGTGGGTGTCTGTCTGATTGTCTGTCTCTTGTTTTTGTGAATATGTCCATCTCAACCTCCATAACTAATCTATTGTTTTATGTTTTTTAATGATTACTGTAGTTTTAAAACATTTCTAATATGTTGAAAGTATAATTCTAGTAATCACATCATAGTGTATCATAGTGCAACATCAGTGTAATGCCAGTGTAACCCTGCTAAAACAAGATGATGATGCTGCATGACTTCCAGTCACACAATGACCTGATGCAGCTACCAGTCTGTTTAATTATGTTTAACATTTTAGATTAGCATGTTAGCATGCTAACATTTGCTAACTAACTAGCAGCAATCGTGGTGAGGCTGATGGGAATGTCATTTGTTTTGCTGGCATTTAAAAGCAGAAGGTAGTAAAAAGGATGACTGAACAAAATTACGTGGTGGTTATTGAGGCATTTCATTCAAAACCACATGTTGGCTGGTGGCATTAAAGGAAACGGAGATCACCAAAGTCAGTAGAATTAATCCTCTGAAGACGATTATTGCCGTATCAATCCACCAAAAGATTCTTGAAATGTTTCAGTTTGGACCAAATGGTGGAAAGACCCAACGGAATAACATACCCACATTATCACCAATGCCACTGGCAAAATAGTTTTTCAATTTTTTTTTTAATTCACAGTATTTTATTTTGTGTATCCATCGTAAGTCTCCTAAATGAATACTGTGTGGAGTCAGCTCTTACAAGTCACATGTCTTCCAAGTCAAGATAGAAGCAACATTTGTTTGCTTTTAAAAAGCAAGTGGACTGTCTCACTCTTTGACCCAGTTTGATCAATGTCATTCTTTGATCAGTCTTTGTCTCCTGGAGGTCACTTGGCGTTATCTGGGGAGTTACAACACATGATGCCTGCCGATCAAAGGTGAACTTAAGGTAAAGGGAGACGTTAAAGCACCTGGACACAGTTTTGATATAATCTCATGCATGCTACTGTGTCACCATTAAACTGTCATCTGCTGTACTATATGTCATTCATGGCAACTGACAATTAAAATATTGCATTTAACTATTTAGTTAGTTAATAAGTTACAGCAGACTACAGTGCAGATATGATACAGATATTACTTTAATGTGTGTATAAAGGAGGAGTAGTCGGGAGTGGTGTCAGTTCTCATTCTATCAGACTGTATTACAACACAGAGACCTCTGACCTTAGGTTTAAACGGCTTTCACAAACTTCAGATACCTCAGTCAAACTTTTAAACGTGTGCTTAAATGATTGTGTAAATACATCTTCCCTATTTTTTCACGCTGACTGGGAGAGACACACTCAGAAAATGACCTCAGTTGTGATGTAAAAGCTCCCAGTAAAAGGGAGCTGCTGTTTGATTTCCCAATTTCCCATTTAATGTGACTATTTCATGAACTACTGGAGTGTAATACGTGATCCCGTGCACAATTCCTCCACCTTGCCATTATGGGAAAAACACATGAGTTACCAACATTAATTATGGCTCTGCCTTATTCAACAGCCTCATGTTAACTATGACAGTGTGTCACACCAGGAGCCCGAAACTGAAGCAGATAGGCTACATGTCATACAGATATTATTAACTTGCACATATTATTTTAGCACATATTGATAGTTTCACCTGTTGTAAATGATAAATCACCAGTATTGTCTGCCCTGTGCCCAGCAGCACCAGTTAGGTGGAATCAGCACCAGTTTGTTACTGTTTTGACCAGAGCTGTTGTCCCGCCCACTAAGACTTGTCCCACCAATGCGCTCACTCCTGCCTCACAGGAGAGATGTGGATATGTTAAACGCCGGTCTGCCTGTTCATTGTACTGAGTCAGCGGCCATGCGCAAATTGATCCAGAGGAGGGCCGTGCTGTGTAGGCTGTACTCTACATAAGAGCTCAGCCTGCGGGATTGGACACAAACACACACTCACTCACTGCTCACTGGCGATCAGAGGCAGCATCTGGAGCTTCGACTTGCGCATATCGTTCACACGCACTGACTTTCTAAGGGCAGCATAAATCCAGGAGAGTCTGACGGGCACCTTGGGATATCTCCAGCAGGACCCCTCCTCCTCTTATGACTGACTATTGAACGCAGAGAGCAGCGGCAGCAGCGATGTGGCGGCCCCGCTGTTAACTCGTTGGACGCCCCCCCTCCATCTGTGTTTTTTTTTTTTTTTTTTTTTTGTTGCCGGTTCTGAATCTGAAGGAGCCAGAGTAAATCCAGCATGAAGCTCAAACCAAACCAGACCAGGACGTACGATGGCGAGGGCTTCAAGAAACGAGCGGCATGCCTGTGCTTCAAGAATGAACGTGAAGAAGAGGTGAGAAATCCCGCAGCGTAACGTTATTCACGACTGGACCATATGAATGATATCCAGTGGTTGTGCATGACTTTGTGGCCTAGTCACCCCCCTCCCCGGTTTGCATCCATTCGTTCAGACAGCGCAGCGGCGATCATGAATAACATCGACAACATCTTTTAATAATTCATATGCGTTTTTTGATTTATGGCTGCGTTTACACTGCTCTTTCCGTTTCTCTGAACGCCGCTGTGTTAGTTTGTGTTTCCGTGCTGTTGCTGCGGTTGCTGATGCGCCTGGGGCCATCCAGTTTAGGCTAGTTTAGGGAGCACGTAGGGAAAAGAGAAAACTGACAGTTGTCGAGCTAGCCGCGATTAGCAACTCACGGCTAGCGCTCGTGACTTTCTAAATAAAAGCCCCGACTAACAACACCCATTGGGAACTTTGCCTTCACTCAACTTCCAACTCTTATTTTGAAGACGAATACTATCTACTTCCTGTTAGCTTCTTGCTGGCTTGAAGTAGCTAACACAGAGGGGGCGAGGTGCTCTGTTGAACGGTTCCTTTAACACCGGGTTAAACGGCGGCTTGTGTTGAGTGAGGAATAAAGATTATGTGCCTCACATCTTTAGCTAAATATACCGTTCAAATGTGGCGTCACCTCACCACATTTAATATCACAACAGAGCAAGCATCCATGAATAGGCAGTGACCATTCATGACTGTGCTGCATCCCGCCGGCCTTGAACGAGCAGCTGCGTAGAAATCCGGTGGATGAGGATTTAAAGGAGCCTTCACCAAGTAAATAATGGATGTAGGCTGACAGATAAAGTGTATTGTTGTCGCTTAAAGCCTTCTCCGTGATATGCAATGCAGTAGACCTATGTAGAAGGAATTAAAGTAACCTCCTCCTGCAGTTTTCCATCCGAAACAAACAAACAAACGTAAATCTTATTTAATTAAAGAAACTTTGTGAACTGTTTTTAGAGTTCCTAGTTTTCTGCATACACTGGTCACTGGAAATGTGATCTGATCTTCACTGGAGTCACAAATATAAACACGTAAAATATTTCTAAGCTGATGAAACACAAGCGCTCGTGATCTTGTATGTCTTCATTGAACACACCCACTAAATAAGTGATGGTGCAACACAATGTTTTCATAACTGGTTCAACCACCTTTGGCATCAAATGCCTCACACAAGCGCTTACTGTGGCTTTGGATTAGATCTGCAAAACCTTCAGGAGGAACTTTAGACCATTCTTCCTTAGAGAATAGCATCAGCTCAGCCATATTCTTAGCACGTCTCCTGTCATTATGCAGCATTTCTATTGGGTTGATGTCTTGGCTCTGACTGGGCCAATCCAAAAAGTGGATTTTGTGTCTCTGAAGGCATTCTGTAGTAGATTTACTGCGATGTTTAGGGTTGTTGTCCTCCTTCCTTACCCAGCTTTTTCTGAGCTCCAGCTTGCAGACAGCCACCCTAACATTATCCTCTAGGATGCCTCGATAAACTTGGGAATTCATTCTTCACAATGGCAAACTGTCCAAGCCCAGAGGCAGCAAAGGAGCTCCAAATCATGATGCTCCCTCCGCCATTCTTCACTGTAGGGATGATGTTTTCATGTTGGGTCACAGTACCCTTTCTGCGCCATATGTAGAGTTGTGTGCTTGTGGAAAAATATGTGTGAACTGATGAAACAAAGGTTGAATGACTGCCACTACTTTGTCTTGCGGCTGTTCATAAGACATTTAATAGACCTATCAAATAATTTTGCTTTTAATTTTCTCTCCTCTTTTTTTTCTCTGGACAAAACCAATTAAAGCTGACAGCGTGCACTTTAAGCACACATTGATTGTTTCACTGTGGTGGCGTACGGAGCCCAAAATGGTTAAATTGTGTCTCTGTTCAAATGCTTATCGACATGACCTTATGCCCAAAACTTACCTTGGTATCTCTGTTAGTATGGAATATTCTTGACAGTCTAAATTTAGCCTCTTCCTTGAGCGTAGCATAAACAAACAGTTACACAGTCTACAGTGAAAATTGTCCAATGTGTTGTCACTAAACAGACACAGAGTGCTGTGACCCTCTAATGTTTGGCTGTACAACACACAGAAGATCACAGAAGCATATCCGTTCACTTACATATGTGCAGATGTTATGTCATCATATCTGAAGTGTAGAACCATACATGGGATTTTCTAGACTTAGTGAAAATTAGAGGTTTGTTATAAAAATTTGTACATGTGTTATTGCTCTCCTATTCCCTCAGAACTTGTTTATATGCCGTGATTTGTTTCTTACAACTTGTAATTATGGGGAAAGGACATTGTGAGAATATTGTGACAACAGGACTGTGTAGGTGTGACCAGCACTCTTGGGATTTTCTGGCGTTTGACAGGCATGTCTGGTCATGCAATCACAGAAATGACAGTGCCTGCAGTTAGGAAGCCAAACTGTTCATGATCAGTCTGGTCAGGACCAGTTTTGGGTGATAACAATAGCTGTTTTCTGCCTAAAGAAGCTTTAGATATGGGCCTTAAATACATGCCTACACACACACACAATCAGTTTGTAGACACAGGAGAACCGACTGTGGTGAAATAAGAGCTGTACACGCCGCCAAACTGTTTAGGAGTGGAAAGGAGAAAGCCGAGTCCTCAGGGTAAGGTACTCTATGACAGCAATTAAACTCCAAACAAAGGAAAGTGGGAATTTGGCAGTGCCGAGGGAGAGCAGCAACAGATGAATTGGGCCACACGAGTTTTAACAGCATGAGAGCTGTTTAGGGTCTGTGCCCACAGGGTGTCTTTAAATATCTGACATCATAATAGTGGAGTGACAGGTTGAAGGAACCTATAATTAAATAAATAGTCTGTTTACTTAATCCATCAGAAAAAACACAAAGTCCTCTACTTGGATGTCTTCATCACATTGTATAATGTGAAGTGTGCAGTGAGAAACGCATGATGCTTCTGTGAAACAATTTCATCACAGCTTTCTCTCTTTCTCAAACCTGGTTTGTGCTCAGACATAATCCAGTTATAACCAGTGTTTTTATATTAATCAATCAAATGACGTGATGTGTAACATGAAAAGGATCTGTTGTGGGGGCGAACAAATCTACAGTTCTTGTCAACTGTATACAATTATACAGCTTCCACTTTTTTGATTCTCACAGCTTTAATCGGTGTTTCCAGCAGCAGTAAGCAGCTGTTTTCAGCCTGAATGCTCTAAAAAACAACTGTACGCTACCTGCCTCACACCAAAAGGAAGGTAAACAAAACTAAACTAACAAAACTGGAGAACGTAGTGGAGCGTTTAGCACCTAAAGAGCCAGACATTTACCAGAATGTCCCTGAGTGACAAGATAGGCGCCTTTAAATCAAATGTATTATTATTATTATTATTATTATTATTAGAAATCAGTTGTTGCAGATTTAAGTTAACTCTCATAATCATATTTACTTTATAATTACCGTAAGTGAATGTTGAATTGTTTGTTTCATTATTTAGAAGCAAGCTAATGTTTCACATACTCTGTTAGTCAGTATTTAGTTATTAGCATCAGTAGAATGAGAGAAATGATTTTGTGCTTCTGTTTGAGTTGCCATACAGAAAAATGTCTGTGGGAAATGCACTGTGTGTGTGTGTGTGTGTTGGGGTTTCTCCTTCACCCTGCCTCGCTTTCCAAATATAAGTATAAAGGTTTTCTGTGCCTAGACTCCAGCTGTCAGCTGACTACTGACCTATATATGCAGAAAGTGTGAGATATTCTGTTTTGGTTTTTTATCACACTTTCAATTTTAGCCTACACTAAACTTTAACATAACCTAGCATTATCTGTTTGTCAGTAGTTATAGGAAGATTAATAAAGAGTTAAGTCCTGAATATAGATTATATGTTAGTCTGGTTATTTATGCTAAGGACTGTAGAATAAATTAATTGATCTGGCACAATAAAAAATACTATTTCATAAAAAAAATCTATTCACATGCAGAATTGAAAACAAATAGTAGTATGTGAAATCTAAATGGTTAAATAATTAACTGAATGCAACAAATACATGGGTCATAGTCAACTAAAATGGTTGAAATAGTACTCTAAATAATGGATTAACAGTTAAAGTCATAGCTACAGTACTAGATAAATGGTGAAAAAACAACTAGAGATAAAGGTTACACTTAATAATGGATAAAAGGTTGACATAGCTAAGTAATGGATAAATGATTGAAGTAGGAATCTAAATAAGTGACAGCTTAAAATCTTGACAGTTTGACTGAGTTTCTAAAACTTGTGAAAGAAGCTTTTGTTTTGTCAGGTAAAGCTCAAGCCCCTGCTGTATCCATGTAGCTGTGTTCATATCTGAAGCACATGTGAACAAATACATTCTTAATTCTGTACAGTTTATAATATGTTGATTTGGTGCTCTACATTCCTAAATTCATAAAAAACAAAACTGAATGTAGTCTGCTCTGTATTGTGAGGATGGACATGTCAGTTGTTTCTCTGGGGCCACAACAAAAAGATAAAAATGGAACAAGCAGAGCAGAAATCTGCTTTATCCTGACTGCCCCGGAAGCACTGTGCTTTTGTGCTTTTGTTTTTGTATACATCTCACGCTGTCAGCCTAGGACGCGTTTACACGAGTGATCTCCTTTTAAGCCTTTGCTGGCTGCAGCTTAGCACACAGACACACACAGTCAGACAGTGAGAACTCTGGGTAGGAGCAGTCTGAAATCTAAAACGCAAAGAATTAATGAATTTTTCATTGTACTGTGCCCACATGTGACACGCATGTTTCTAGGCAGCAAAATCAATAAGGTCTTCAGAGTCTTCTAAAGAAAGACACAACATTTACCATATTTTTTGTGTTGTTGTTGTTGTTCTGTTTTAATGGTTTAATGTCATCACAGTAGGTACAGGACTACAGTAGGTAGATAAGGCAACATCCTGTTGCTCAGAGAGCTGACTCAGGCGCGTTATGAGGTTGCATATTTCTTGCTAGCAATCAGCTGAGAAGATAGCTGACAGTGTCCTGCACTAGTACTGTAAATGTGCCTTTCTTTAACAGATGTCACTGTATAAGACATGCATCTGTTGTCTCTTGGATCAACACCTGCTCTGTCTTGTTTTTTTTTTGTTTTTTTTACCTTTTTATCTGCAGACAATGTTTACTGAGCATGCATGCACTTAATCCACATCTTCATACTTGAGATTTGTACTGTATAGCATCTCTTGGCCCATATCTCTATCTATATTGTCTGGAAATAAGAAGGTGGATGTGCTGGGTGAGTCGTTGCACGTGAGGAACATGGCAGCTGACAGCGCTCACTGTGCACCAGGCACATGTGATCGAATCGGTTTGGCCCTTAGTGCAGTCACAATCTCATTACAAGGGAAGCTATACAAAAGAGTTAGGATTAAGTGACAGACTGACTCCTGTGGCAGATTACTGGATAACTGGATACTACTTGGTCATAGAATAATTCCTGGACTGAATACAAGATGTTAATTTGTTTATATGGTGTAATCTTTGTATATGAAATCATCAGAGAGGGTAATTGAATCCTATTTGTTTGTCTTGTATTAGCTGTTGATATTATTATAGCCTGTGTCCTGTCACAGACAGTGTGTTAATGATGATTGAATTGCTCCAGTCAGATGTGGTATTTAGAGCCAGTGTACTTGTCTCCGTTGAGGGTGCTATATAAATACTGACAGGAGCCAAAGACACATCTGATCTGTGCACATCAGAGCACACTGCAACTGTAGTGTAATTCAAACGTTCACAGCACACATAAGGGATCACCGATGCAATCTGAGTGACTCGTGCTTAGTTTTACATACAGTGTTGGCTGGATTCAAGTTGTATTGGAACCAGTTTTACGCTGGCTTTGATTTAGCTTCATCATTAGACAGCAATAGCTAGCTTTTACTCAGAAGACTATTTATCTGTTTAAAGAGACTGTATGGGGACTGGAGCAGATTTAGCAGAGAATAGCAAAAGCACCACCAATCATTAGTTATCTGTTCTCGAGTCCTGAGTGCAAAGGGTCAAAAGGTCATGGATTGTGTCAAATCGAGGCCACAGAAAAGAGGGGTGAAATCTGAATTAACAATTGGGATGCAAAAAATGCCCCTGCAACAGTAGGATTAACTCTAAAACCAAGATTAAAGTTGTGTTCTCTTTGACAGGTTCTGCTCGTCAGCAGCAGTCGACACCCGGACCAGTGGATTGTCCCTGGAGGGGGGATGGAGCCGGAGGAGGAGCCATGTGGCGCTGCAGTGCGAGAGGTGTTCGAGGAGGTGAACAAATCTATGGTTTCATTTTATTATTATGTCATATCAGTGACTCCAAAGTGACGTGATTTTGTGTGACCATAAAATAAGCAAGCATTACTGGATAGTGCTGTGTTTTTATTGTGGCTAATGATATTAATATAGAGTCAAAGGCGACATATCTGCATACTACAGAGATCTGAAATAGTGTGTTGGGAAATGTCTTGGTGTTACAGCTGCCATTATAAAAGTCCCAGAAGTCTTAGGGATAATCAAGATGTTTTTTGGCACGTGTGAGGTGAGCTTTTGTGTTCTTTTTGGTCAGCATTGGTTTTCATCTTGGAACTCTCACATGGAAGCCATTTTTGCCCAGTCTCTATCTTATTGTTGAATCATGAACACTGACCTTAACTAAACAAGCGAGGCCTGCAGTTTTTCGGAGTTTTCTTCATTTGTGGATAATGACTCTCACCATGGTTCACTGGAGTGAAATAGCTTTGTAACCCTTTCCAGACTGATGCATGTCAATTACCTTTTTCTCATCTCTGAAATTCTTTAGATCATGGATGATGTGTTGCTTTTTGGGATCATGGGAACGTGCTTCACTTTGTAACAGCTTCTATTTAAATGATTTCTGAATTCAACAGGTCTGGCAGTAATCAAGCCTGAGCGTGGCAAGTTAAATTGAACTTTTCAAACATTGTGGTTAATCACAGTTAAATCATGATTTAGCAGCTCATCATTTAAAAACATAGACCTGCTTCATTTAGTTGGAAGCAGGTCTATGTATATGTAAATGTATACATATGTATACTGTGTAAACAGTACAGTAAGCAAGTTTACTAATATATACAGTGGTGTGAAAAAGTGTTTGCCCCCTTCCTGATTTTTTTTTTTTTACTTTTTTGCATATTCTTCACACTTGAAAGGTTCAGATCATCAAACTAATTTAAATATTAGACAAAGATAACCCAAGTAAACACAAAATGGAGTTTTTAAATGATGATTTTATTTATTAAGGAAAAAAACTATCCAAACCTACATTAGCCCTATGTGACAAAGTAAAAAAAAAAACAAAAGACCTGAAAAACACCTGAGTTAAATTTTCCTAGCCACACCCAGGCCTGATTACTGCCAGACCAGTTGAGAGCCATTATCCACTAATGGAGAAAACTTGAAACAGTGGTGAATCTTCCCAGAAGTGGCCAGTCTACAAAATTTACCTCATGAGCTCAGCAAGGACTCATACAAGAGGTCACAAAAGAACCTAGAAGAACATCTAAAGAACTGCAGGCCTCACTTGCCTCAGCTGAGGTCAGTATTTGTGACTTAACGATAAGATAGAGACTGGGCAAAAATGACGTCCATGGCAGAGTTCCAAGATGAAAACCACTGCTGAACAAAAAGAACATAATGGCTCGTCTCACTTCTTCCAAAAAACATCTTGATGATCCCCAAGACTTTTGGAAACATGCTCTGTGGGCAGACAAAAAAAAAGCATTTCATAAAAAGAACATCGTACCAACAGTCAAGTATGGTGGTGGTAGTGTGATGGTCTGGGTCTGCTTTGCAGCTTCAGGACCTGGACAACTTGCTGTGATTAATGTTTTTTTTAAAAAACTAAATGAACCTTTTAGAGTGGCCTAGTCAAAGTCCAGACTTGAATCCAATTGAGATGCTGTAACATGACCTTAAAGGTGGTTCATGCACAGAAGCCCTCCAATGTGGCTGAATTAAAACAATTCTTCAAAGAAGAGTGGACCAAAATTTCTCCACAGCGATGTGAAAGACTCAATTTGTCAACTTGATTGTAGTTGTTGCCGTCAAGGGTGGCCCAAACAATTATTAGGGCATTTACTTTTTCACATAGGGCCATGTAGGTATGGATAGTTTTCTTTTCCTCAATAAATAAAATCATCACTTAAAAACTACATTTTGTATTTACTTGAGTTATCTTTGTCTAATATTTGTTTGATGATCTGAAGTTTGACAAATATGCAAAAAAAAGTAAAAAATCAGGAAGGGGGCAAACACTGTTTCACACCAGTGTATATAGTGTGTATATATACAGTACTGTGCAAAAGTTTTAGGCCACTATTGTTGGTCACTAGATTAGTTTTTTAGTAGTGCTATGATGTCCATATATGTTTATTTCTTAGTTTTCTTAGTACATTAGAACAACTAGAAACACAAAAAGTGGTT
>JAUBNQ010000015.1:8211641-8232035 GCA_032353495.1 Ctenopoma kingsleyae
TTTTTTTTTTCATCGATATTGTGCACAGAAATTTTTAATGTGAATGGATTTGAAAAACTGGACTGGAAAGATTGTTTTTGAAAAAGAAATGCATTAAAGGATAAAAACATTGTAACTCTAATTGACTTTTCATTCTTTCATTTCAAAGGCAATATCAGCAGGGATTAGACATTTCCCCCAGTGTCAGATGACATAGATTTAAAACTACAGAGTGACTACACAGTTCTTCTGAAGACCCCTATTTTGCTGGTTATTCTAATATGCTGAAGCTAAATCTGCATTTTTATGTGCTTAAATACCATAAACACACTGACTGGGAACCTTCCGGGCAGCTTTTCCTACTAGTCAAGTTTTGTTTGAAAGTAATATATATATTTTATAATAAAGAATAGGTTTAAACATGTTTAAGTCTGTCTTGAAACCTGTTTTATATGGACACCTATGAGATCAAAATGTGGTGGCCTTTGGCCAAATAAAAACACTATCGTAAATGTGTGGTGTCACAAAGTCTGTCAATAATAAATTTCCAAGGAAAGACACACCTGGTGGCACCCGCCTCTTGCGCCTGACTCTAGTTTTGCCTTACAACTCAAGCCAAAGAGGGCGGTACAGTGGTCCAGTGTGGAAAATGGCTCAGACAGACATATTTCCAAAACAGTCTGTTACTTTCTCATCTCTGTCCATCTAGTGTAGGTATGGAGGAGTTGGAGAGGTATTCTAAAAGGCATTTTCATTTGTTTCAGGTTCTTGTACTAGTCTTATGGACAGATGTGGTGTCAGTCCTCTAAACTCTGCCAGTAGGCAATCTCCAACTATATTACTCTTAGATGAATCTATAACACAGAATGTTTTACATTTTTTAAATCTATCTCAGATAATTCTAAAATCAAACTGAAGTGAAAATACTCCAGTAAAGCACAAGTTAAGGTTAAGCAAAGTTATTGAGTAAATATACCTATTTACGTTTCACACCGATAGTGAACAGTGAGCCACCTCCCAGGAGCGACACCTGACACCGCAGGTACGTCGCCTCTAGCCCCGCCCTCCCCATTGGCCACCGGATGTCGACCAACCCACCTGAGGGAAACAAAGCAGGACTAAAAATCAATGAACAGTACCTCTCCAGCTCTAGAAACTCTCACGGAAATTATATTTGTTCAAGATGGACGAGGTGTTTTTAAAGTCGGCATTACCTGCGCGGGACTGTTTTGTGCTGGATGACACGAGTCTGGCTCTGCCGGCTGAGCCGACTACACGGTCCTCAACAAAACCTGGATCCAACGACCGGAGCCTGCGTGTACAGCAACAAGTACAGCTCACACTGGCTCGAAAGGCGAGAAAGACAGTGTCAAATGGTAATTCTTTCTGATTTCTTCTCAGCATGCTTTACAAAGTACAAGAGAATATGTGACATACACAGTATGCACAATAACGCGCACATCAGTCTTTTGGTCACTACTGAGGGTGCTAATCTCGGGACCAAGGACATTCATGTGTCTTTCTTCCCACCCCCTCTATTTATACTGACAACAAACGTTTTTTGTTTGCTGACCTCCATTTCTCAATGCATTCTCAACCAAATAATGATTTTTTTATCTACAGCCAGAAAACAGCATCAATATTTATCTTCTTTCTGGTCACAGTTATTATCTTGTGACCACCCTGTGAGGACTTCTGTATCCTGGGGAAATGCTTTGTGTTAAGTGTAGGCTACTAGAAGTCTATTATCATCTAGACTGAATACACTCATTTTCTTTTTTATGACTGGTATGCATGTTGCATAGTTAGTCGTCTAGTCCAACAGGTTCCTGCAGTTTCTTTTATATGTCTAAAGTGTGGTGGAAGTAAAAGCTGACAGAGGTAGAATTTGATGTCTTATTGGCCACGGCCTTCTTCCTCTGTTTACTATGTTCAATTGGCTAGCTATTACCAGTTTGTCAGTCTGTACCTGGAAGTCCCACAGGATCTTAGCATCGTCATTCTCAACCACCTTTGGAGGTATATCCCATTTTCACAGGACTTCCAGCCCATACTCAGCTCAGATGTTCCTGTACACTATGCCAGCCACTTGGTTATGGAGTTCCATGTACGCCCTGCCTGCTAGTGTCGTGCACCCTGCTGTTATGTGCTGGATGTATGGATACACTTTTCTGGTGTAGCAGACCCCAGCCTCTATTGATTTTGTACTTAGATCTTGTTCCTGTGCTGCACTGATTAGTGCCTCTGTGCTATATTGTAGGACTTTTCGATGTCAGCCACCACAGACACAGGTGGTACATGCCGTGCAGGGGTGGTTTCTGGTGTTGCTCCTTTTTCCTCCTCAAGTTTATGCTGCCTGAGGTATTCACTAAGCATGAGATCAGTTGGGGTCATGTTCCTGATATACTCAGTTGTTTCATCCTGCATAGTGTCCCTAACACTCACCAGTCCTCAGCCTCCTTCTTCTGTTTAGTGTAAAGTCTCAGGGTGCTGGATTTGGGATAAAACCCTCCAAGGAACCTCCTTGTCATACAGTGTATGATTAGACATTAGAAAACCTGCTGCTTTTTTCTTGATTAATTGTTTTACTGACAGTCAGATTAATAATGTGAATTAATAATAAATACAGGTAGGATTTAAAGTGCATGTTTGATCTGTTTTGATCTCATTTCTCTGCTTTCCTGCTTTGCCCTCTGGCTTCCTCTTGTCAGTCCCTCAACATGCAAATGAAGGAGACTTTGGTTTGCACTAGTTTACAGTGGCACTTGCAGCACTGTGAGTTTGCCCAGTACTTTTTGGCAGTCATGCCCCTGATCTGGTGCCAAGATTTAGGTAATTACAGCTGACTAAACCTCTTCGATATGTTTCAGGTGGTGTCCATGTAGAGAAAATCAAAGCAAAGAGCTTTGATGCTACAGATGGGTCTTTCTTACACATGAAGGTAAGAGATGTTTTATCTCTCTTTCAAGGCTCATGCGTGCATAAGAACACATAAGCAGCATGTATCATCTTCTTCACGTGTTATAGGAATGCTTATCTGGTCACTTTTCCTGCTAAAACAGATCTGACCTGTTTTTAAGTAATGTAATACCTGCAGTCAGTTGAATATTTAACGTGTTTAGTTGCACTCTCTTTGCATTGTTATTATATTATAAAAGATTGCTGCACTTGTCCATATTATGCTTAATTTAGTTTTACTCTGGGGCTCTACTGATATAAGATTGTAAGAAAAAGTATAGTTTTATATTTCTTTTTACCCTGTATTTTAATTATCTAACAAGTTCATTTATTATAGTTTGGGTTTGTCTAATAATATTTTATTACATGTATATGTATTGTATATAGTAAAAACCATATATATGACCAAAAAGAATTTGTGCATGGTTATAGATGAATATGCAATGCAAAGCATTATAATGGTCTTTTATACAATTAATCATTGTACAATGGCATGTAAAGTTCTCCCAGTGGAATTTAACTACCAGCAGAATAAATGTTTATTTATTTGTACAGGTGAATGGATTTGGTTTCACCAACCGCTCTCTTTCAAGCACCCATGTGCAGAGACCGTCCAGGAGAGTGGAAGTGTCTCCGCCACGGGGTCCAGAGTTTCCTCAATTTAATTATACTACACCACGTTATGGGAGTTATGGAGCATACACTCTCCCAGAAACCAGTCAGTCTTACAGGATTGGCCCTCCGCTGGATCATTCACATGGCTCTGGCTCATTTCGGCGCTACGCTTTCTCAGAGGTTCCTCATAGAGCGCAGTTGCACACATCAACGTCTATACACAGGAGTGTGCGACGGAGGACACCGAGACAGGCAGCAGGGCCACAGCCTGTGTTTGTAAATGCAACTCTTGAGCAAAGTGGTGAATATGGTTCTCCGTGGAGTCATAACCAAACTTCCCAAGGACAAAATGATATGGTACTTGGTGCTGTTCAGCCTGATGACGGGCTGTCCTGGTTGGCACAGCTCAAGAGAAATGGCCAGAGGCCCCGCAGACTGAATTCATACCCGCCCTCAGTTGCCAGTATGGAGGTGGACAAAGGGAGGCAGGTGGAAGTGGATCTTCCTGTTCAGCAGATACAGACGCAAAATGTCATGATGTAAGATTGTGTAGTTGTTTTATTAATTTAATAATTAATTTGTTTAACATATGTCCTGATGCGATTCAAGCCATGAGCTGTATTTTGAGACGCATGTCTTTTATTCGTTTGATGTGTTTTTCACACAGGAGTTCAGAGAACAAACCTCCAGAGATGACGATGGAGAGGGCTGTGAACTTGTTGAGCCAGGATGACGAGGAAACCCTGATCTGTGCAGCCAGTTACATACAAAATCAATGCTTCAGGAGTGCAGATGCTAAAAAGATGGTACAAACACATTCAAAGCAGAATTTGTCAAATGTAAAACCCAACTTTAACCATGTCTCATCCCTTTAGTTACTGTTTGTACTAGGATTTGGCACCACATTCCAACAGATTCAGGTGTGATGAAACTCTTGCAGGTGTGGTGAAACACAAATAAATGACTAATTTAATAAATTATTAGTTGTTTAATTGGAAACAAATATATTTATTTTAATACAATTAAAATTGTATCCAAGCACACCCCAAACTACACAATAACACAGCTTCAGTGGCTGTTCTTTGGAAGTGATATGGAGGTTCTTTCATGTGGTGTGAATGTGATAAATAATGTGATAACCATGCTAATTCATTATCAGACAACATCTTCTGAATAACATGATTAATGTTTAACTTATGTCTGCACCTGTCAGTTAATAACACTAATAATCATTGGTCAGTAATCGGTAATTGGCTCTTGTTTCCAGGCCTACTATCTCCGCGGGATTGGAAAGCTCTTGCAGCTCCTTCGTGGTGACAATGAGGAAGTGCAGCGTGTTGCTGCTGGGGCTCTGCGTAATGTTGTTTTCCAGAGCAGTGAAAACAAGATGGAGGTGAAGGAAAATGATGGTTTAGCCATTATTTTAGATGCACTGAAGAGCAGCCGTGATGTGGAAACCAGACGACAACTTACTGGTTAGTTAGCTACATATAACTCATTGCTCATGCATTTTATTCAATTATATGATTGCTGCACAATTTGGCTTCAGCTTTATTTGCTTTATGTAGACACTTTGGTTTTAAGACCTTCACAATCTTGATGTGACTATAAACTAAAACTGAACGACATGTCTTAGAAAATAATATTTCTAACTCATAGGTCTTCTGTGGAACCTCTCCTCTCATGACCTTTTGAAGGAGCGCCTCACCAGAGAAGCTCTATCTGTCCTCACCCATTCTGTCCTGGTTCCCAGTTCTGGTATTTCTGAAGGCGAGAACCCAAAAGATGAACTCCTAGCTGATGCTGATGTTTTCCACCATGCTACAGGCTGCCTGCGGTAGGCTTCTTTGTTGGATTTGAAACTGGATACCTGTTTTTTGCAGAGGAGATTCACGTAAACAGGCACCTCTTCAACTCAGCCCAAACTAAATGCAGAATTTTTTACCTAGCCCTTCTTGCACTTTGCAGATATAAAACTGTGTGCAGTGCATAATTAAAGGCCACGTTTGGTGCAGGAGCATAAAGTAATAATTTTATATTACACAGGGCAAGAGTCAGCAGATGGCAGAGCTACAGTCAGACACACATTCAGTCTTTTCCAAGCTTAGTTATGAGGAAACAATTTGTTTATGAGGAAGCAATTTGTTTCTGACTGTAATTCTGTGGAAAGAACCATGCCTCTTATAGATTTCAAGTGAATCTTGTTGGTGAAAATAAAAATCCAGCCTGAAAATATTTTTTTTAGATCAGTAATACTGTAATAATTATCTTTATACTGATATTTATGTAACGGGTGTGACTTCCCTGGACTTCTATGAATTTATTGCAACAAGTGTATTTATTCTATTAAAAAATTCTATATATTTTACAGGTATAGAAAAATTATTGCAAAATGTATAAACTTTACAATGTTTAAGGTTATTTAAGAGCAACAACATCACATTACTACATTTGCAAGATATAATGTTGACCATGCTAACATTAGCTAATAAGCATTAAACTTAATCATAGTATTAGTTTCATAGTAGTGTCTAAATATTTAGTTACAAATGTGACATGTGACACAAATTAAACCTGAACAACACTGAAACTCCTTTCTCATTAAGCCTAATCACCTGAATTGATAAGTAATCCCCAACCTATTTATTATGCAATTTCCTTACTGATGGGGGTATTGTGTTACGCCACAGTGTGTCTGTTGTGGTCTAAAAGTATGTATCACATTGTTGGTTTGTAGCTGTGCATATTCTTGTTTAGACGTATATCATCCCTCTGTTTACAAAGCAGGAGATATCAGACACACTATTCCCCTGGCAACCCCCCAGCCAGATGAAAAGAGTGAAAGACTGAATTATTCATCAGGTTCTCTCTTCTTTCTGCTCTGCTGAACTGAAATCACTCAGTCCTGGCTGGCCCCAGTGTTATCGAGTTCTCCTTATCGTGTTCTCAAATCCTTTGAGCTCTTTGTGGATGAGAAAAATGATGAGTTCCTCTCAGTTTTATATTTCATCACTGCACAAAGAACCTGCTGTGTGGACTTAGCAGTTGTGTTTATATTTTCCATGGGATGTTGGATTACACAAAAATGGTTTGGTGGTCTGTGAAATAATTTGTCATGATTGGTACTGGCTTTGGGGATCCTGAGGTCCTCAATACTGCAGCTATTAACTTACCCAGTTACACAGTTGACAGAAAGAAACTTCTGGTTTCAGTTGATGTCAGGGAATTTTAGTATTTATTACTAATATGAGTGTATCTGATTCAAACATACATAATTGTCACATTCCTTGATTGTTTTGACTGATTGTGTTTCCAGAAATATGAGCTCTTCTGGCCCAGATGGCAGGAAAGCAATGAGGGATTGTGAGAATCTTATTGACTCTCTGGTCTTCTACATCCGGGGAACCATAGCCGACCATAAAACAGACGACAAGGTAAAATGAAAATGATAAACATTCCAGATACAACATTTGTCTTCACATACAAGCAGAATTTTTTTATAGATTTTGTGATGTGATGGACACTATAGTTGGAACCAGGATTCTCTATTGCACGTGCAGACTTCACATGTCTCCTGCTGCTTCTTACAGGATTACAAAGGCACACGCCAAGTCCAAACATAAATCGTTTTTTGACACTTGTGCCTCAGTTGCAAAACCCACTGTTCTATACCTGTTTTTCTTATTCAAGCTTCAGTATGTTGTCTCTATGTATATAATTTACCAGCTTGCCATACTGTATATAATTTGATATTTATCTATTTTTGTCTGTTCTGAAGTCCACAGAGAACTGCATCTGCATCCTGCACAACCTGTCTTATCAGATAGAGGCAGAGCTTCCGAAGAAGTACACCCAAGATCTCAGAGAATCTCAGCAAAACTTAGCTCCCAAGCCAAAGACTGTCGGCTGCTTTGCTTATCGCAGTGCCAAGATCACAGAGGTAATCCCTTCAGACGAGAGTCCACATTGACAATATAAAATAATTACTCATGGTATAATAACTGAGAGAGATATTCTGTGAAATCTGCCGCAGGTTTAATCACCCATAAAATAGCTTCTTAGAAGATAGTCATATTTTTCATTTTATATTATTCACTTGAGAGAATAATGAAAGCGCACACTGTCTATCTAACAGCTAGCTAGCTTTTAAAGGGACAATCAACCCGTTTAGTAGTGCAGTTCCATAAAGTTATGTTGTTGTGGTTAATATGTTTTAACATTTAGCATTTATTTATTAATCTTTTAGTTTTGTATATTTATCATGTAACAAGCTGAAATAATTCTGCATGCCCACAACCCGGGCGCTCAAAAACGAGCATCTGAATTTCTACTGAGTTTCTGCATCAACAGTAGGACTTCATTATAATTGTGTGAATTAATATTTATTGGCTGGCTAAATAAACGTTAAAGACCTCAAGAGGCATAATAAGAGCAAGAAAAACACAACAATACCAAAAACTGTTAATGTCATTCGTTGTTACTCTGCTGCATAATTACTGCCTCACACTGTCAATGTGAACCCAGTGAACTCATCTGAAAACTGCTGCTCATCACCTGTTTCCTCCCAGCAACTGGAGCGACAGAGCCCCCTGCTGGAGGAGAAAGCTAATCCCCGTGGCATAGAGTGGTTGTGGAGCCCCATCACTATCCGAATGTACCTGTCAGTGATCGCCCGCAGCGTGCGTCACTACACCCAGGAGGCTGCCATCGGAGCCCTGCAGAACATCACAGCTGGAAATGGAGCGGTGAGATGGCGTTGATGCAGGCTTAACAGAGTTTCTTTTTACAGTTTTGTAGATTAATTTAGTGTTTTATTTGTGGATTATGAAAATGTGAAATACTCTAGTACCACTGTAACTTTGCTTTAGTTAGATTTTGATAGGGATGCACAATAATCTGTTATTTCATCATATATTATGAATAATAATAAAAATCATTAATAATAATAATAATCATAAGAATCATTACAAGTTAGTAATTGTTTTTGGTGAGAAATTAAATACTAAGACCAACATACTTGCATGGTTTGAGATCCCCCATCGTTGTTGAAGCCACACATAGTGCACAGAGTTAAACATTTCAGCTTTTAAAGTTACTGTGCTGCACACTGTAAAAAGGAAAAAAGCTTTTGAGTGTAGCCAGAAAAGATCTTCAACTGATAAACGGGTGATTACCAAAATTATCATCAAATGTTCTGTGACTAATTAATTAATCAGCTAATTATTTTAGCACTCAGAGAGAAATTCATGTGATGAAATAACAGACTGATTTCAAACCTTGTGCCTGTGAGTGCAGTTTATTAATTTTATAAACTTTAAACACATGAGTATTTCTGAGACGATATTTAACCTGTAACTTCTCTGTTTGCACAAGTTTCTAATCCAAATAAATATTTAGCAGCATTAGGAAAAATAGATGTTATCACAGCAATACAATTGAGATACTTTCTCTGGTCTGCCAGATATCTGAAGCCATTGCCTTCACCATTGTTAAGAAAGAAAATGGTCTGCAGCACATCAAGAAGATGTTACAGGAAGGAGAGAGTGATGTAAAGAGAACAGCCACATCTCTAATAAAAAACCTATCTCGCTACCCGGAACTGCATCATGACATAGGTAACATTCAAACTCTTTCTCCACAAAGCATGTTTGTTTTGTTGACTGTTTTGTACCAGAAACGATCCCTTTAATTCTGCACTAAATATTCTCTATGCTTTCTTCTTCCTGAAGTCACGCAGTTGTTGCCAGAGGTGGTGCAGATGCTTCCCAACGACGACACCGGCACCGACCTCCCCACTGAGGTGACGGTTTGTCTCTGTCAAATCCTGATTAATCTGAGTCAGAATGACTTGCAACACATCAAAGCCATCATCGACCATGGAGCACTCAAGAGGATCGTCAACATCAGCAGCAAAGACGATGGGTAAGCCAGAATTGCTCATAAATTCTCATAAATGTATGAAAAATGTTTTATTTCATGATGTTTAAGAAGAATAGAGTGAGTACACTTCGGAATACGTTTAGTGCAGGTATAGCAGCAGAAAATTAAGATATTATTTTAAAAAATCATATTGTGTATCTGCAATTTAGTGCAGGTACATCTTCCATTACAGAGAGAATGTATCTATGAGCAACATGTGATGTGCAGTTACTCGGTTTTACTTATATGAACCCGAAGTATGTAGAAATAGTGTAAAACCATAATTTCACCTGTTTTCCAGTAATGGACCAACCAGAGCAGGTCAGGCGGCATGCATCCTGCTGCACACCATGTGGAGTCACAGTGAACTCCATTCGGTCTACAAGAAAGTGGGTTCCTTTGCATACTCTTACATTAGTGTGGTTTCTTTAAGAATAGTTGTCAAGACATGTTGCTGTCTGCTGTATTTACTCTTGCAGCCTCTTTCATGTTCATGTTTTTGCTCTCGATTAAGACTTTCAGTTTTTGCGTGCATCATGCACTGTGCAGGAGAGTACTGGCTTCTTCTTGTCTTTAAGAAATGAGCTGCCGGTCATTTTTCTACAGCACAACATACTGTATATACAGTAACACGTCAGCCACAATGTATTTTTGATCATAAGGGGAACTAAAGTAGAACCAAATCCTACTCATGCTGGAGTTAAGATCCTCTGAAGTACAACATAAATAAGTCTGTAATTATCACTTTCTTTATTCTCAACAGTGTGGTTACAGGAAATCTGATTTCATCAACACAAGAACAACAAAGGCTGTGACCTCTGGGCGAAACTGAGCTGTGACAATCAGGACTTCCAAATGCACTGTTTACCTGTAACAGACTATCGTGACACAGTTTAAGAAGAAATATTTTTTCTCAGTGTTGCAGGAAAAGTATTGTTGTACGCCTACATTTCCGTTAAAAGTGTCATGAAACTGCTTTAAAATTGTTTGATTGTGTTGTTCTGACCTTTTACTGCAGATATTACTGTTAGGTTGCTTAAGAACAAAGATTGTGATGATATTTTAGTAATTGTTGAAATGGGAGAAGAGTGAGAAGTTTAATTTCATTGGACCTTTAAAGCTCCTTTTAAATCAATCAAATCAAATACATTCAATATACAATACTTTTTTGTGTGTCATGTCCAGAAACACTGACAGACCATATCAAAACATCTGAGACTGTTAGCTTAATAATCAGAAAGTTTGAGGATTGAGCTGCAGAAGAAGAAGAAAAAAATTAAAGTAAAGGTCAGAAATTAGACTTTTGGATCACTTTGTATATATTTCTATAGTGGCAGCTTGATATTTAGTGATATTTATAGCACTAAGATATATTTTGTTTGTTAAACACCTCACACACAGTAATTATACCTAGAACCACATTAAAAAATATTTACACTGAATAGATTGTGAAGGATGAAGATCAAAACATACTGTTAATTTATGTATATAAATGTATTTTAAGAATGATTTCTTACTGTAACACACAACAAGCTGATCTTTTTGAGTCGTTTCCTCAAATGTATAAACTGTTTTGAATAAAATTCTTATTACCTCCTGTAAAAAAGAAAATGAAAACACCATCTTGTCACAGCTTACAAAATAAATTGTCATCCTTTTGATTTTCTTGCGTAGTAAGTTCTTTTCCCTTAATAAATCACATTTACCAAGTATTGCAAAATATGCATCACTGAAGAAGGTCAGCCTTTGTCAACAGGTTACAGTGAAACAAATGTCCCATTACATTACAGGTAGAGATTACATGTGTGAGATGAGATTTCGTCCCTTTAATCTTTCTATTACCTGAGAAAAGGGTGAATCATTCATCGAAAACTACAGTAGTACTACATTTGAAAACCTGACTGAGCAGTTTGTTGAATGATTTGCAAATGACGTGAGGAAGACGAGGTCTGTGTTGGTGGAGTAGACTAAAACCTCTGCTGTTGGATTCATTCATCAGGCCTCTCAGTGACTTTGAGGCTCAGAAGCAGTGTTAACCTTGCAGGGCCTGGCAGGGTGAACTGCACTGCAGTACAGCTCAAGGGGGGAGGAGCTGGGTGGCTGTGTGCCAATCAACACCACCCCTCCTGGACAAAGCTTTTAAGGCCAGAGCAGGGGTGTGGGGAGAAAGGCAAGCTGACATTGTTCAATAATGATATAATCACAAGTTTAAGATGAAGAAACGCTAATCAAATAAAAAGAAATCATCCTCAGAGCCTTGGTTTTGCTCAACACTTCATATTTAAACCAAATTCCCCCAGAGATCCACTTTGTCTAATGAAGTCAGTCCCTGCTGGGAAACCCACGGCCTCACTTGATTTCAGGCGGTGCTTGAAATTTCTAAATCAATTTAACAGTAACCCACAAAGCAATTACAGCTTTGTATCAGTGATTCTCCATGTATCTCTATTTCCTGCCTGTGGGAGTTTGCATGTGCTACAAGAAGGTACACAGTCATAATTATAGCATGGACTGCCTTTAAATATTTTCTGAGCCCTGATATGATGGTCTTCTGGAAACCTTTTATGCTTCTAATAGCAGAGAAAGGCAGACTCGAAGTGGGTTTCAAATGATGCTGTGTATGGCTATTGTAGCACTGAAGAGAATCCTTTTTCTCAAATCCATTAAATAAGTAGAACACAGATTTGTCTTTGGAGTGTGTCCTGTAGATGGCAGTGGTGTAACATTAACGTCACTGCTCATCAGTGTCCTCTTGAAGAGCTAAAAAAAAGAGATTGTTTTTATCCAAAGAACTTTCTCCAAGTGGTGCTTTGTCCTCAAATAACATGTTTTTCATACTCATATTTTCTCTATTCCACATTTTTACGTGGTTTAGCTCTCAGATTAAACTCTGAGCCTTTCTATTTGAGGAACTAAACTGTGCGCTTTCCTCTTTTTTGCTAAAAATCTTTAATTCGCCCCAGTTTATGAACTATTTTGGTGGCAAAGTATGCGCTTTTCAGGCCTTTGGTTTGAGTGCAAAAGCTCTGAAGAAGCCAAAATCCTTTTAACAATAGCTTACTTGTCTCTCCACTGATTATGCTGCTCTGAGAATTGGTGAGATTTTTTATTTCACAAGGAGAGCTTCATTCTTTTATAATGAATTAAGTGACTGGACCAAGGATCATGGTATTAGTTTCTGAACTAATTAAATATTCACACTTGTAATTTTCCTTCAAAGTGCCCAAGTAACTTTCCCTGTCGGTGTGAGGGATAAAATAGAATGATATTTATAGAGCGGAAATAATATATGTCTTAAATACCAAAATAGCTGATGGTAACAGGTGTCAAGACACATGAGAACGGGTTTGTTTGTTACAGGAGCAGGGTGGTGAAGTGGGTTGTCACGCAACGACTGAACATGTTTAATCCACAGAGAGAAAGAAAGGATTCTTTCACAGATCAGCGGGAGCGGAAAACAGGCTAAAAGGAAGACAGTTTGACTTCTTTTTATATTTACACTGAGGCTATTGTCTGATATCCACTGATGTAACCACTCAAGACTCAACATTTGATGTGTAAAATGAAATCATTTTCTGCAGAACTCAACCCAGTGTTTCATGGTTGTTTCATGTCTTTGCCCCTCTGATCTTTTGAGAATGTCTGGAATGAAATACCACCCTGTAAAGTCTCAAACTCAGACACAGAACGCCATGTTTCCAGCCAGGATCAGACGGTTTTAAGTACAGAGCTCATTGCGCTTCACCTGGCATGGCAACCTACAGACGCAGCTGCTCAATTAACCGTGAGAGAAGGAGTAAGTTGCAAATGTATTGAAATTTAAATTTAATTTGGTCTATCAATAATAAAAAAAAAACAGGAATTAAAATAATAAAATAAAGCATGAAGAGACAGCTCTAGCCCTTTTACCATCTTCGACTTTCAGAAGATTTAAACTAGTTTTGGTTTTTGACCTGACGTTAACGAGCTCAGCTGTCTGCTGTTAGGAGGCATCGCCTTCAGCTGAGCTTAGTCTTTAAAAAGCCTCGCTCTGCTCAAGCACATGATCGCTGTGAGGCTGAGAGTGTGTTGTGTGTCCATCTCTTTCTGGCTTTTAAATGGCATTACTCATATGTTTCTGGCAGTTTTGGAGCCAGCTCTAAGCAACCACCTCTTTTCTTCACTTTGTTTTCAAGGAATCTATGTTCCCCTTGAGCCCAGATATTGTGTTCCCTTTGTTTTGAGTTAATCCCTTTCTTAGGAAGCAGCATAGGACTTGGACAAAGCACAGCTAATTAAAAACACCTACGTTTGTCAGATACTCAGTCATCAGTTGGCAGTAACTAAGCAAACATTGCCGAATCCAGGGAAGCAGCAGTTGTATTAGAAAAGACTTCTCCTTGAGGGAGGAGATGGGACAGGGAGGCCTTATGAGAGGAGGAAAGACTCCATTATTACTCATCATACTGACTCTGGTTCACATGTAAGAAGTCAAATCTGTCAGTCTGAACGTTTTACATCTTCAGACTGAAATTTTGAGTGAATCTGATGTTTCACTTGAGGAGGAAAGATCAATTCACTATTTGGAAAAAGCGGGAGTGAGGACGAGTCCTGTCAGTAATAGTCGGCTTAAAGCAAGAATATCACAGAGCCAAAGACTGAGCGCTGACAAAACTCGACAATAAAACCTGATGCATGCAGTCAGCAGGAAGACAGAGACCACATACAGTTAGATTATGAGATGGTCTGCAGTGGTGCCAAAGAGTAAGTTTCAGTCGTCAGTGCCAAACACTGCTCACAGGTGGAATGAAAAGTGTGGAGTGCTTTTGAAATTCTGAGTACTTCAGTGCACTGGTCTGATTCATGACTGACTGGGGTCAAGCAGATTGTACTGTAACAACAAAAGAACGCTAGAAAAAGGACACTGAAGAGTTTGTGAAAAGGATTCAAAGTGTGATTCTAGTCTGTAGTTCCTGACAACTGATGGGTCAAAAGTTGTCTTCTTGGCTTGAGGGAAAACGGCAGAAAACTTGGGAGACAAGGGAGGTGTTATTTGAGTGGTTCTGCTAAACATAAATTACAAGACTCTACTGATGAAGATGAGGAAAACAGAGAATAATTTATCCTTTCCAGAGAAATATAAGAAAATTGAATAGCTAGGTAAAGTAGAGTAAGAGGATCAGATTTGGGTCATGTCATCATATAATGTGAACACAGTGTTTTCACTTGTACTAGATGAGTTCATCCAGAAATTTCTGTCCACAAGCCAAAATGAAAACACCCACTTGAGACCGTAAGGATTTCACTTCCACATTGAAATAATTGAAATGGGCTGTTTTTGCATGAAGATGTTCAACAAATTTCTACTTCAAATGTCGTATCTACTTGTTTACTTATGGTATGAATGATGCATTTACATTAACTTAACTTAAGCTTTTGTTCACTATCAAATCGTGGACATGACACAGCAGCTGTACTATATTACTAGATTACAAGATACTGTATGTTTTAAACCCTGAAAACATCTGACAAGCGTAGTCACCGACGCCTGTAAGAAAACATCAGTCTCTCATGGCTTTCTTGTCACAACAGCTCAGCCATGTGAGGATTAATTAGAGTTTAGCCTAAACTGATGTATAGACCTGCAGCACTGTTACAAATGAGTGCTATTACAATTAGGCGGACTAGAAAGAACCATATCATGATTTTATTTAATTTATGAGTCATGTAAAGACATTTGTCTACAAAATTGCTTTGTGAGAGGCTGCTTAATTGAGCAACAAAGAACAGATTAAAAACTTAGAATCACAGACTAATTTTATCAAAGTTGTCAAAAATGTTTTTTTTTTTAACACTAACACTTTAGCAGCACCAAACCTAGTTTACTGAAAAGCCAACAACCAAGAAGAAGAAAAGCTGCTGCTATCAAACAGCAACAGGCCACACAGCAGAATAAAAATGAGCAGTGCAAATGTACTTATTTTATTTGAGTCCTATTGTTTAAATTTCTTTAAATGTCTTCTGTCTCTTTAATTAATTAACTTCTTCATCTCTGCTCAAACTTCATGCTGTGCAGCTCAGCATCGCTCAAACCTGCAGAACTGTATTTCATTTTAGTGGAAATGTGTGTGTTTGTGAAATGAGACATCCAGATTATTTCAACTTCATAGCATGGTGCAGACATAAAAACCTGCTCTTGGGTTGAATATTTCGTAGCTTATCGAGGTTTGTTTTCGTGTGGGGAATCAGCTCACTATCCCCTCTTGAGGTCGTCGGAGTAGAAACCTCCTCTACACGTGTGGACCTCGCCACACATCATCACCAGCTGTGGTGCAGCTGTCCACTGGCCTCTGGGGGCGGTGATGAGCGCACCGCCGCTGTGCGCAGCGCAACAAGGCGAAGAAGGCGCCGCGCTCCAAACCACACTACGGCAAAACCGCATAAACGTGAGATTTATGCTTTGTTAGACCCGTTTTCACACAATATTTTTTACATGTGCAACAGAAAACACGTCAGAGCTAAGGACAAACTTGTTGGTTTTGTTAATGTTCCTCCGGTTAGTTGGATCTTACGTATTAAAGGGCAGCGCACAGACGCTTCCCTGCTTTTCTCTCCGGCAGGTGTCGGGACAGTTTCCCACGCTGTAAATGAGCCAGTGGGACGGGGCTATAGGCGGGGATATATGCGCACACCGCTAACTGTGATGCAGGCGCGGATCGGCTCGGAATAAACAGGATCCCACGCAAGTAGCCTGCGTAACATGCAGCTGAAAGTAGCGGATTTTCTTCCACAGAGAAATACTGAGGCTACGGCTCCACAGGGGATTTTTTTTTGAAGGCTCTGGTACAGTGATCTGCTGCTGATGAGAGGTATGTTGTTGGGTTTTAACGCGGGACTGAATGCAGTCCGTCTCTGTGCTGTGGCTTGAATGCGTCAGTCCAGGCAACATTTAAAATGTGCTGCCATTAAAGCGAGGTTGTAGGTTATAAAATGACCTGAAGTATATCAAATCATCGGGAATTCCCTTTTGCTGTATGCGTGGACGACAGGAGAGCACAGGACAGTTAATACAATCTGGTCAGTTGTAGTTGCGTAACTTTATTTTGCAAGCTGTGTTTTACGGATGTTTTCTCGTCAGTCTCCCACAATAAGCCAGTAAACAGTGGGAGACGAAGTCATAATGTACTTTTAGGTCATTCTTCATACACGAGTAAGTAAGTACACATCCTCAAAAGAAGTGACGATACGTTTTCCACATGGCAACATACCTGATCCATGAGCCAGCAGGAAGTGAGTGTGTGAGTGAGTGGATGCGCTACTGCGCCCTGCGATGATGGAAGTGATGGAAGGACACAGCTCATTCACTTGTTGTTTGTGGTAGGAATAGTCTGCTTTGTAAAACCCCAATCACATTTCCAATTTTCCGTTTGTGCACAGGACAATCAAAGATAATGGTATTTCATTGTACTTTATTATTCTGATTTCTGTTACCTCATAAAAACAGTTTGTACTCTGACACAGCATTTATTTTTTCTTTCCTATATGAATTTTTAAAATCTTAACAGGCCATCCTTCTTTTTGAAATTCTCTACCTAATACTCCATGTCCTAATCAGTTCAGTTTTTTCTTCAAGATGCAAAAAAAGGCAACAAATCCTCACAAGTGAGAGGCTGAAACGTGCTAGAAAATGATGGTTGATTTTCTGTCAGTCAGTTATGCAAATGTTTTAGCTCCACTTGAGACATGTTTATCTTGTATCATCCCAACAAGTTCTGCCTTAACGTAAACTTTGCAAGAGTTGAGCTCTCTAAACATGTCACCCATTTGGGTATTTCACAGTACACTGATTTGATTTTATTCTTTATACCTATCTAAATCATTAATCATTAAACTATGTGATTCTGTGTTGTCAATGTTTGCCTCTAAGGTCAAAATTGTGCCATTCAGCAGACACCCCCTACCAGCACCGTGTGGTCAGTTAAGCTCTGAGTCTTACAGGGTTAAAGGCTTATTGTCTCCTCCAGGCTGATCACCCAACTTCAATATGGTGATTGTTGCCAGATTTTTAAGTTACCAAAACTTATGACAGTAGAAATGGTTAATACCTGCTCATGCCTACAGAACAGATGGTTGACAGTAGCTGAACTGAAAGCTGAAAGTTATGTCTGATTGCTCCCTGAAGCTTTTCACTACTCCAGCTCTTCTTAAACCCGCAGCCACCTCACTCTCCTCAGCTGACAAAGTTGATTTGGAAGTAATCTCTAAAATGCATCTCCGCTGAGCAGGAGCAGAACACAGGAGGCTGAAATGTGTAGGATCTGTTATAAAGTCTATATCAGATGGACGGCAGTGTGTTATCATGTAATGGCTTGTGTGCCAATAAAGTCATTAGTTTATTGTATGTACCAAGCCCTTCAATACAATGGTCAAATCCTAATTGAATTTGCTTTTTATATTTGAAATACCTGCTGACATTAGCACTTCCTGTGGTTATTTTTAATCCCACTTGTAGCATTTCTAAAGGGATGACAATGTTGTTCAGACTGAAATATCTTCCCAACTGTGGGAAGGATTGCTATGAAATTCAGCAGAGACATTCATGGTCCCCAGAGGGCAGATCGTACTGAAGAGGGAGTGATGGCGCTGCTGAGGCTGGGACATGTGGAGAGCTGTGTGCCGGTACTGAGGATAAGCCGGGTTGTCTGAAACTGCTTTAAATGACAGTATCTGGTTTTCCATTTCTCTGTGCGTTAAATGAGTGGGTACGTATGTTTTTGAGTTGTTTAAAGCCACCTGATGAAGCTGGGTTTCCCATTTTTGGAGCTCGGCTAAGCCGTGTCACCACTCCAGTTGAAACTGATGCTAATCTCCACCACCAGACGAGCTCTGAGACGTTTCAGCGACACCCCACTTCATCGTGTGTTTGAGAAATGCCACCACAGTTGTACACACCTCTGTGTGTTCTTGCAGCCCGCATTTGGAGGAGACAAAAAGGAAGTGACAGGAAAGCACGGGCTGCTTCTTAATTGTTGGTGATTGTTTGGTCGTCTTTCCCAGACTGTTCCCTCCAATCAGTCCAGTCATCTGTGTGAGGCTCGGACAAAGCCAGAGCTGTGTTGCCATGGTGAAGGATTGTTTGCATCCACTCATGCTGCTAGCCATGTGGGCGCACATACACACTCTAGCATGCTCTTTTGTCTGTGCACCACTCGTTTCTGTGGACCCCCTCCTGCTGCTGCAGCCTTCTTGTTTTGAAAGCTGGCCTGATTGCATCATGACCTGCTGTTGAGTTGCTGCTGCTGCTTAATAATTGTCATATCTGCAGATCTTCATAAGTATTTTTAGACTGGCATTAAATATACAGTGACATATTGCTTGTGACTGACATTGAGCCACAAATCTGCAGGTTTTAATAGAAACAATTTGTTTTGTTGGCTGGCTGCTTGAGAAAGTAGCGAGGGTCATGGGTTCAAACCTCAGCAAGGAGTTTGTTAAAGTTTAATGTCATAATGGACTGAGAGCACTGAGCTGAACGAGGAAGGAAATGAACTATTTGTTGGTTGTTTTGCA
The DNA here is from genome assembly GCA_032353495.1 of Ctenopoma kingsleyae. Taxonomy (NCBI): domain Eukaryota; kingdom Metazoa; phylum Chordata; class Actinopteri; order Anabantiformes; family Anabantidae; genus Ctenopoma; species Ctenopoma kingsleyae. The sequence goes on from JAUBNQ010000015.1 coordinate 8,230,662, forward strand.
TTCAAAGACTTGTAGCTGGTTTGACATTAGAAACGTTTCTCTTTTAATTCTCATAATATGTTTAGACCTTTAATTTCCCTGTTCATAGCAGATATAATAAAGGAGCTTTAAGTGGCATTTTCATGCTGCTATGTTACAGTGAGGAAATCCAAATAAGAAATATCTACTAGCCACGCTAGTTCACTCCCTAACTCCTTTCTGTGGCATCCTGAGAATGAAACTTCATAGGAGGCAAACTGAAGTCACAACTAAGTTTAGCTCAGCAGTCCGTAACCAGGATGATGCAGTATTCTTCATGTCTGAATCCTAAATGATTTTAGCAAATGTTTTCCAAAAGTAAAGATTCACTCAAACATAGCGGCAAATTTTTCTCTCTATCTTTTCAAATGTTTTCTCAAATAACCAAAAATCAAAATGAATACTGCTCTACTGATAGCATCCTCTGCTTCTTATTGAGCTAAATGTGTTTACCTTCTCGGCTCAGTGTATTAATATGCTAACATTTGTTAATTAGCAGTACAAACAAAACGCAGCTGAGGCTGGAGGGAATGTTACTGCTGGCATTTTGTCATAAACCAAAAATTTGGACAAACATTTTGTCACCAATAAAATTTAAGCGATAACCATGGGAACATGTCTCTGGAAAAAAAAATTTCTTGGCAATCCCTCCATAGATGCCGATTCATTTCTGTCAAAACCAAAACCATTTTCCTCAATATCACAAAATCGACTGTCCTGGATTCTCTGTGAAGGCTTTACCATGTGAGGCAGTAATGTGGAGCACTGAGTCTGTCTGTTTATTAAGCTGTGTAATGGAAAAGCAAATTACAACAGTTACAACACCTTTCCCACAGTGTAGGTGCACTGTATAAGTCCACAGTGCATGTCTAAATATGGATGTATACATTCACAATGAGGCTGAACTGAAATAGACACATATATGTCCCAGCATATTAATTTGTGTCTGCTCACTGTCTCCCCTGTATCACTTATTTATTCACAGTCTGCCAGCACGAGCATCAAAGTAACTGTAATTTAGATCAAAGACATAACCAGAGGGCATGTGGAAATAACATGATGAAAATCCAGAACAAGAACAGAAATGGCTGAGGAGAAAGTGAGGCAGAGGTGGCTCAGACACGGCAGGCATGATTCAAATGTTGAGGTTATTAGCAGGGTAGAGAAACAGACTTCAATGCTCGTGTTGTTAGAGCTGCTGTGCAAAGAATTTGATTAGTCTGACACAGAGTCTGAAGCCCGTGTTGCATTATAACTAACATTAAGGTTTCCAAGTGACAGCTTTTATATCCTGTTTGCTGTACTTTTTTATGTGCTAGATTCACATTGGTGTAAATAGGTCAATAGGGAGCTTAT
>JAUBNQ010000015.1:8232135-8246489 GCA_032353495.1 Ctenopoma kingsleyae
TGCTGCCAGGGATAAAAGCAAACACCTGCTGGCATATGTTGAGACACCTGTGTCGAGGGGCAGCATGTGAGTAAAGTAAATAAAATAACTGTAGTTTTGTCTTCTTTCTATTCCTATACATTCTCTTTCCACATCTGCACTTGCAACTGAAGAGTGAAAGTTAGGAATCATCCTTTAATTAAATATATCTGCTACCTCAGTGGAAAACGTGACATGCAGTCCCCTTTATACTAAGTAAACATCTATCTTAGCATTTTTATGAAAGCAGATTTATGATGTCCCCTTCTTTTGCAAAATCACTGTACAGCCTCTCCAGGCTTGATGCATAATTCATGAACATACTGTGTGTGGAATCTTATGATCAGAAGAATTGTTGACTCAATATTTATTTGACTAGAATGAAGTCAAAATAGCTTATTTTTCTCTGTTTTCACGACAGAGTTTTGATAATTGTATCGTGTAGGAGTGAATGTATAACTCTCAGCAATGTACATTTGATGTGTGTTGATTGCTCTGTGTGTCTGTGTGTGTGTGAAACAGAGAGAGAGAGAGAGTGCGATTTAGTGCGGCTTGCCACCTTGTGTCAACTTACTTTGGTTCCCGGATAAAACCTTACTGTGATCTAGGATTTCACTCGTCATTTAATAAGCATTTGGTTGCAACATTTTGACCACAGCTGTGAAAATGAAATGTATCATCACATCATCTGTTGGGATGCTGTGTGTTATGAAACCATATCACAGACCTTTTGTTAACAAGCTGTAAATAAACTTCTCATGTAGGTTTTAACTACAGTGGATGAACAATACATCCAGATTAGAAACGGTTTCTCTCTGACACACACTGACACACAACTCTTGACACATGTTGACAACCACTGTTCACCAGTGTATCAGTGTTTGTGCACTGCCTTTTTTAGTTGTTCCCTGTTTCTCAGATTCTAAATGGCTTGCTTTTCTTCTATGACCTAAAGTATATGAATTACCTATAACCTGTCATTCCTAACACTACCAGAGTTACAGCGTCTGAGTTCAGATGCATGCTGCATTATCTGTCTACAGTTACAAATCGTCCTGCTTTGCCAGTTGCAGGCCTTTCCCTTACCAGATGTTTAGAGTGCAGAGGAGTGTGCAAGGTAGTGTAGTCTCAGTAGGAAACAACCTCAAGGGGAACTGTTAGTTAAATTGCAGGAGGGACTTGAGTCCCATTCCAGCTGTGATGAAGATGGAAGACTCCTAAATTGTTAAGGGAGGCCTGAAGCGATATGAAGCTCAAGGATCAGAGCAGAGCTGATGGCCCAGTCAGGAAAAAGGAACGCTGCTGCCCAGTAGGGATGCAGAAGTCTGAGCATTAGGCACCTGCTCCTTCACTGCTCTGTTGCTCTGGCGTGCAGTTGTGGCTTTGCCAGGTTCGTAATGACTGCCTCGCTGCTAAGGTGCTTGTGTCAGCAGTTTGAAATGGCTCTGCATGTGACTGCTGTGAGCTTTCCCGCACTGACACCAGCAAATGAAAAATATATTGGATGAGGCCTGTAAGACGTCACAATCGCTGCACCACCAAGTGTTCTTGCAGCAATTTGTCACTAGCATTAAAGAAAACTGCTTCAAAAGAACAAGAGCAAGTTGTTGCTTTACAGGGCGCTGGTCTCACTCTGTACATCCATGTGGTGCTCAGTTGATATAAGAATCTAAAGCAATTTTTATCCTAAATGTTAAGCTGGGAATCTCACATTTTAACGTAATTGTATTCTGATCATATGATTCTACATATATTATGTGTGTTGCAGTGGTGGCTGGTGAAATAATTTTTTGGGGGGGCGCACTTTTGCAGGTCATTTTTCAGAAGCACTCTAACCACATATCACCACTAGTATAAACCAAAGCACCATTATCATGCATCGCACTGTTTTAAAATATTAAATTAACATGAAAATACACAGTCTGTGTTTATTTACTATTTATAAGTAAATTTCACCCGTCTCTCCTTCAACTGAGAACATGCAGGCAAGTAGCTCATTCTGCACTGTCTCAGATGGTAAATGGTAAATGGTCTGCACTTATATGGCGCTTTTCTACTTATACTGGACCTCAAAGCACTTTACACTGCTTCGTATTCACCCATTCGCACACACAAGCACATTCACACACACACACACACTCACACACCGATGGCAGAGCTCCTGTGCAGCTGACCTGACACACCGGGGGCAACATGCCAGGATTTTCTGAGTGTTCACTTTCATCATGACCACACAACACAAGCTCAAACGCACCACAGAATATAATTCAGTCTGTTATCTTAGACAAAAAGTGTGGGTTTTTGTCCCCCTCCTCATTATATCATCTCATAATACCCCTGTAGCTTTCATTAATCATTGTAAGACACATAGCAGTTAGCATTTTTCATTTAGCTACTAGTCTGTTCATGTTTTCTCACTTTATCAGGAAAATGTATTAAATCCGTATAACCTGTCTGAATCCAGACTCGTTCTGTTCCTGACAGCTGACAGAGGAGGCAGGAGAAACAAACCAAAGCTCCGGTCTCAGGACAGACAGTTAGCCAGGACTTCTTCTCAGACCAGTTTCTGGAGAAAGACCGAGTCTAATTTCTCCCTCTGTCTTGTGTTAGTTATTTCATTTTATGTCCAGCTGGTGAGGTCCAGAATCTTTCATCTTTTCCTGTGGGGTTCTTCTGTGGAACGGTTCACTTATTAGCATCTGAATTATTATTATCCACGACAAAAAACTTTTTCTCCGACTGACTGTAAACAAAACACAAGCATCGCGGTGAGTTTCCGGTTGAATTTCCTGGTCTGTAGCTGTAACGTCGGTCTTGTGGGCGGGTTTTGGCTGCAAAATTTTGCGCTCCAAGGTTCTCCTATACTTTGTATTGAAGGGGGTTCCAGTGTGCATGCACCAGTTATAGCGTGGGTCTATGGTAAAGATTTTTGCGCCCCAAAGGAACAGGAAATACATCACACGATCGTTCAGTCACAGTAAATGAGTGAGAGAACATTTCTAAACTACACTTGAATGCAGATTATACACAGTACTCATGGTCTGTATAATATATAGATCGTTTATTTAAATTTTAATGTTTTTCTAAAATAATTTTATGTGATTCCTATCTTCTTCTTCATGTGAGGCAGGCCCTCGGGCTTATGTTCACCATCAACTGTCTTCAATTAGAGTGATCCAAGTCAACCAAAACAGTTACATTATGGACCATCAAAATAAAACTTGGAGCTGAAAGACACTAAAATGCTCCACAGAGTTGAGATGAAAAGAATAATGAAAGATTGTCACAATTGTCACAATCTTTTTTGCAGCATGAAGTTTGTTTTTCAACCACTGAGCTATCTTCTGTTTCCATTTTAGGATGAACACTAAACTATCACTAGCACCCACTTGTGGTGTGGAGGAATGACGACCTCTTAATGAAGGACATGGAGCTGAAAGTGTGGGTGGATGGAGTGCAGCGCGTCGTGTGTGGGGTCACGGAGTTCACCACATGCCAGGAAGTGGTCATTGCTTTGGCACAAGCCATTGGTAAACTACTACTACATAGAATATAAAAAACAGTGTACATCTCTCTAGTACACAGTTGGTAAATTCTCAAAATGTGATTCCTCATATGTGAAGGATGTGAGCTGTAAATGTGAAATATTATTGGTTATTATGACGAGGAATTTTCAGCACAGTATAAATGCAATAAAAGTTTTCGAAAATCCGAAAGGTCAACTAATAACAAAAATCTACAAAAGAGCAGGTTTATCACAGTGAAATGTAATCCTCTTCATCTGGCTTTCGTGCTACAAACTAAAGTGGTATAAATTATATTGTTCTACATAAATCCCCGTGGGCATATTCTGTGATGTGGGCTGTGTCCAGTATTGGCCAGGCAGGTTGTCAGACATGCTGGAGATGATAAATTGCATTAAAATGAAAAGTGACTTGAGGGCTGAAAGAGATTTTCACAAATTCATAAATGGGCTGCACAAAACAATATGAGTCAGACTTTGAGTTATTGACATGTTCTATAGAGTTGCAGAGAAATATGTTTATACTCGTGCATGGATTGGATTGTACAGCAATGTACAGCTTTGCAAATCCAAGAATATAATAACTACAGACAGTCTTCTTCAAATTGAGAGATAGTGTGGTGTTTTCAAAATTGACTGATCTGTAACTTGATTTCTTACTAGCTCCACAGATGTCTCTGAGTTAAAACATGTTTCTTTCATGGTGACAGTGTAGCAGGAGTTATGGCGCTCACTGTTCTTTGTGTTCCCCGTGCCTTTTGTCCAGGCCAGGACACTTTAATGTGAATGGTTGTAGTGATGAATGTCCTCTTTTAGAAAGGACCCTTACTGTGCCAGACAGAGGTGAGGGGAGGCACTGTTTAGCTCTTATCTGTATGTGCATAGACAAGAATGCAGGCATAAATGGACACACACATGGAGTCGTGAACCATTGAACCAGGTCCTTTTCCCAACACAGCGATTGTTTGTTGAGCTGAATTTTCCCACTGTAAAGTTTTACTCACCAAACACCATGTTCAAAGAGCACTGGTAAAGTCCTTTGAATCTGAATGGTGCATAAACACAATGAATCAATTTTATCTGTTTTGTTTCTCTTCCTTTTTGACACACGTTGAACTTTAGTTGAATCATTTTCAAATGTGTGTGTGCTGCCAATCAACGCTGGCTGCATACAAAAAAATCTACCACTATTACTACTGCTTTTTAAAGTTCTCACTTGTGTGTGAAAAAAACAGAAGAAGAAGAAGGAGGAGCTTGTCCATTGTTTGTCAAGTGAGAGATTTTTGGCTGCTTGCTTGGCATTTAAAACAGGCTACCAAGCCAAAAATGGTTATTTAACAACCATAAATCTCTCATCCTATTTATGGAGAAGTGAATGTTTTAACTAATGGGTTCCAAGAATATATTTACCTGAATGATTTACGCTGACATTGTCACTGAAGTAACTAATTTTGCTAAGGAATGAATTAATCTGATCAAATCAGACTTTGTCTTTCCAGATACCTCAACACGTGATATTGAACAGACTGAAGTGCTCCCATTTTAACATTTGTTTATGGAAAAAGTCTGTTGGCAATATGTAAGACACTAGGAACATAATCTTAAAAGCCTTCTTCAGAACTAAAGTGCACTCATAAACAGACTAAAATGAGTTGGCAGGGTACATGACAATGTCTGGAGAATGTTTTATCTTGCTGATATTAAATGTTAAAAAAGGAAATATGATGTGGACCTGTGTTGTCCAGAATGAGTGAAGTGTTTAATGTCCTGGAAAAAACATCCTTATTGTTTAGTTAGTGTAACAACTTGGCTAATCTGTTTCATGAGGACTGTGAGAGCATGGTTTGATTGGCAGTGGTTTTGATTCATTGTTGATAAATCTAGATAGGTGCATTGAGACACATGTTTTCAAGGTATTTTAAGTAGTCAAGAAATGTGTAATTAAGCATCATTTACTTTGTCTCAGGACGGACCGGCAGATACACTTTGATTGAGAAATGGCGTGACACAGAACGTCACCTCGCTCCACAGGAAAACCCAGTGGTTTCCCTCAACAAGTGGGGTCAATATGCAACTGATGTTCAGCTCATCCTCCAGCGAACCGGCCCGTCTGTCAGCGAGCGGCCCACCTCTGATGGGCAGGCTCGGGTCCCAGAGCGTGGCTTCTACAGACAGAGTCTCCCGCCTCTGGCCAAACTCCGCCCCTCAGGGACAGACCGCTCGCTCAAACGGAGAGAGCCCAAACGCAAGTCTCTGACCTTCACTGGAGGGGCCAAGGGTCTGTGGGATATATTTGGGAAAAGCAGAGATGCTGAAGGTAGGAGAATTTAGTTTGTGTGTTTCTTCTCTGTTCACTATATTTACAGTTGTTGTTATTTATTTCCTTTCCTCTCCACCTATTTTTATCCTTGTCAACAATCCAACTACCATCTTTTCATCTCCCTTTGATGTGTCCACTCAGCCAAACAGCCCCAGCAATGTGGTGTGAGTCTGAACCTGAGCAGAGTTAGAGGAGGTGGAGTAGCATCTGTACCTGGGAGTCCAGCCAGGGAGCTGAGCCGGCTGGTGCAGCTGCAGCGAGACAAACTCCAGGCCCTGGGGAGCCGGCTGTTGGACTGTGAGGCAGAGCTGCAAGACTGGGAGGAGGCTGTTGGTGACGCCAATGAAGTGAGGAATAATCACAGCTACCAGGGCTGTTGCTTACAGGAAATGTACTATAGATGTGTGTAACTTGCACCTTAAACCTCAAGTTAGATACTTTAATCTTTCCATGCTGCTTTTTAAGTTAGTATTTTACGTTCCCTCTGCGGCAAGAAAGTTTCAAAGTTGAATCATTTTCCTTCACCAGGGAGAAAACCTGGAGGAGGAGCTGCTGCTTTTGGAGCAGCAGGTGAGAAGGAACGATGCGGAGATGGAGGAGGAGGAATTCTGGCAGAACGAGCTGCAGATCGAGCAGGAGAGTGAGCGGCAACTCCGACAACAGCTAGCCGAGCTGCAGGGACATGTACGCGACTGCGAGGACAAGCTTTCAGATTACTTAGTGCGGATACAGGTGAGCATGGCATCAGTGGGCAGTCTCACTGTGGCTCAACAACCAACCACAAAAGCTTGGAAAGCTTCTTCTCTATAATGCACTATGTGGTGATGGACTTTGTTGGCCACAGATCTAATTTTAACTTTTTTCTAACTATGTATGGATTTGGATAGTTTTGATGTGTGGGTGAGTTGTTTGCGTGCTTTGCAGATTCACTGCCTTGAACCCTGAGGGACAAAAGTATCCTAAAGTGAATATTTTCATGCCGCTTTGTCAATTTCTTATGCATCATGCTGTGTAGAGCATGGAGGCAGGACTGGAACAGGAGCGACTGCAGCAGGAGGCCGAGCTCAACCAGAAGGTCAATGAAGAGGAGGTATCAATCTATCTTGGTTTTCCAAACACACACAACAGCATGGAAACAAGAAGGAATGTAGTTTGTTTAACTGCTGAGATTCATTTTAGGTTTAGCTCGTTCGTTTCATGTCTGTTACAGCAACTACATGAAATCCTGTACTTTCTTTAAGAAGGACAGTATTTCCCTATTGTATGGCTACAAAATCTGAATCTAGCAGACAACATGTACGTTGTGTCTTATCTATAAACTTGACTCTTCATTCTTACTTCCACACTGTATTTCAGGTGCGGGCGCAACTGGAGAAAGTGAAGACAGAGGTGGAAATGCAGAGCCAACAGACAGCACGGCTGGAGAGTAGCTGCAGGGCGTTGGAGCGCTCACTTGGCCAGTCCAGCAAGAGATTACAGGTCATTTCACATTGTACTGTTTAGTATTTTTTATTTTGTTTTTAACACCACAACCTCAAAATTGTGAGGAATTTAAAGCAGCCCTGGCAGTGTGCTGTAAATGCGGTGTTCCAGAAGATTTGATTTCAGACAATCCTCATTAAAATGTTGGATAAGTTTGGCACCGCAGTGTGTGGAAAAAAAAAAACCCTCCTGCACACAGGTGGACCCTCAGAAATCTAAGCCCATTAAGTTGTGGGCAGTGAAGCGAAGTTTTAATCTCTGGCTTGCAGGGATGTGCAGAGGATCCTTGGCTGCATGCATCTCAGTAAGAGTTTTGCTCAGTGTACAGGCGAAGTCCAGTAGGGTGTGGGAAGCATGAGGTAATGAGAAGGGGAAGGGAGGGAGGGTATTACAGCATTCTTTGCCTGATTAGAGAAGGGCCTGAATAAGTACACAATCCCTCACTTGTAGTTGCGTAACAGTCTGGGAGTTAACTTTTCTCTTTAGCTTTCTCAACTGGGTTCTGACTTCTGAGAGGTCCAGATTCACATATTGATTCCACATCACTTAAAGCTGACTGAACAGAGAAATACATGCAGATTAGTCTAGTTCTGGTTATGTTACACATCTCATGTCTTGGTAATTGGTGTTTTCACAGGAAAAAGAGCAGGAGCTGGAGCAGCTGACAAAGGAGCTACGACATGTCAACCTGCAGCAATTCATTCAGCAGACTGGTACCAAGGTCACTGTGCTGCCTGCTCAACCTACAGGAGAGAACACCATCGGTACAAAGACACACTCACATATCAATCCATATACGCACCAGCGACTTCATGACTTGGCATATTACCATCACTTTATTAATAAGTTGTATTTCATAGACAACCTCACTCTGACGTAAATGTTAGATTTTTTCTTTACTGTACATAGGTATGGACACAGTGTCACCTTGTGGTCATTCTGAGAATCACAGGTTAGACTGCGGCCTTAAAGCTGGTGAGGCAAGACTGTCGTGCCACAGCAGCTTAAGTCTGTAACCCCATTACATGGACCAAATCACCAGCAGCCCTGAAATGCTGCAAGCTGCATTTCACAACAAGTTAAAGAGAAAATCCCCTATATTCATTTTCAAAAGAAAAGCCCCCGTTCAGTTTATTTCTGTCCTGGAGTAAACTTTCTCAGTTCTCTGTGAGCACAGTTTTAAACATGTTTGCATTGGAGCACTAATACACACATAGATCACAAAGCTGATGAGTGTGTGTTTCCACATTTCTTGTTGCAGAAGTGGAGACTGGTTCTCTGAAAAGACTCGGCTCTTCACGTCTCTTACCCAGCAACCCCCGCTCTCTTCAAAGCACTGTCTCCTCCAGCCTTAACCCTGAGGGCATCTACGTTTGACTCAGGAGACATTTCCAGGAGACATTATTTGAGCAGTAGGGAGACCTGATGTTGTCGGACTGGGCTGCTCAGAAAGTGATCCATTAGACTGTAGAAATGCTTCAGAAAGAAACCATGTTCCACGAACACACTAACTAAGAATGAAAACTGTGGAAAGAACATGGCTTGGAGGATCAGATAGACACCATGAATTATGATCTGCTTGCATCTTTTTTGCACTGTCTCTTCTTCCAGGACTGAGACTCAAACTGATGTCAATATCTATTTGCAAATGAACTTTTCATGAACTCTCTGTTATATAAAGGGTGTGTGAATATTCCTCTTACGTAATTACAAGCCAGCAGATGTTGAATAAGGAAGTTTGAGGGAAGCAGTGCAGTTAAACATAATTTTAAAATTGTATATTATGAACTGTAGAGAATTTTTTGATGCAAAATTCAAACACATACTCAATGAATAAGTCATGCATGAGCATGCACCAGAGTTATAATGGCTATAACCATAGCTGTATCTGATTGCCTTACCCTGGTAAACCAGAATAAGTATAATGTTAAAACAGCGCTCAAGGTAGCTACTGAACACTATACACCATATGAATTTACTATTAGCATAAATTCAGGCGATATCTGGTCATGATGACTGATGTCTGTATAACTTGGCTTCAGTCCTTTTCTTCTTTGTCCATTTTTGTATTGACTTGAACAGCATCATATTTCATGTGGAAAAATCTTTACCCATAGATTACAGATACATAACAGAAGAGAAATAGAGGTGAAAAATTATTAAATGGGGCCAAAGAGTAAAATCAGCTATTTTTCATTTTGGTGACATATTTCAGGCTCCAGTGTGGCTCAGTTTTGGTTTGCACTATGTGAGAGCTGTTAATCTCAGTTTTGTTAGTTTTTCTTTAAAAGCTCTGTAATGCGAATGGAGTGATGAGAAATGCCGTTAAAAAGACAATGACTTCATACCCAGTTTGATCACTGGGTGGCAGCAAAGCATATATTATTTAGCCAGCTTAAAGTTAACTCTGTGAAAGTTAATTCTGCTTTGTTGTCCAACAAAGCCTCAGCACTTTAGCTTTCAGTGAATTAACTGAGATGCCACTGATGTACATTGGCCAATTGTTTGACATGTTTCACTGGGACATACTCACTTCTGAGTCATACTGCCATTTGCCATCTGATTTCTGACAAACTAAAGATGTCTCATATGAACCAAAGCTACTGTGACAAAACATTAATAGTTGAATGTACCTTTTTTTATGTATGCAGTGTGTGCCCATGAAATGTACCGACTTTAGTCACATAGTAGTAGCTGTCGTATCATTAGGTGTCATAAAGGTTCGCTCTGGCACACAAGAAGGCCCAGTTTACCCATTCACATAAAGCGATCACATGCTTTGAAATGATTTCTGAACATCAGGACACAGGCTCAGAATCGGCCTTTATTTGAGCCCAGATGAAGAAGCTTATATTTGTGCTGTAAACGTGTATTAACACGGTGAATTTGTTTTGCTGTTTGTTCCGCGCTACATAGGTAACTGGAGGAATTCACATCACAACTTGATAAATTCTTCTCAGAAATTGTTCATAGACATACGTTTTTATTTTTGCTCCCCCTATGCAGTATTATCGTCATGGCAACAACTTCAGCCGTGACATGGACTCTGTAATAATAAAGGAATCGCAGCTCACGGTGACTGAACGTTTTGAATAATGGCATGCCTTACTGAAAAAAATGTAAATAATGTTTACATGTCACATCAGTCTATGGACAAGTTTTAATGTAGATTGAAGTTGGAACTATGCAGAGTGCTAAAGAGGTTAGATTTCAGTGCTGCTGTTCAATAAGCAGCTGTGTGTGCACGTGTGTGTGTGTGTGTGTGTGTGTGTGCATGCAACAGTGTGTGATTGGTTTATTTAGACTCCTTATTAGTGGCAGCCAAGACTGCAACAATTCATCTGAGATATGTTTTGTTTTGTTTGTTTGGTCCCTTTTTGCCTTGTTGACATTTACACTGATGGGATATGAGCATAGTTAAAGAGCAGACAGACACTAGCGTAAATCTGCACATTATTTTCCTATTTTGTTATATAACTTTGGCAAAAATAACAAGTATGAATGTAAAAGAGATCCTTCGAAACATGACAATATGTTTACCAGCACTGATGTTTTTTTTTCCTGCTTCAAGCTCATTGTCAATAATTCTTCTGTTGTGCCATCAGTGTTACTTTTCAATAAAAGTGCATATACAAATGCAATTATGGAGCCATTATGGAAACAGCCATCAAGTGGTTTTGAAAGCTATTTTAGAAATGCTGCGGCTCAGGGATATTTCAAGACATAGAATTATCCAGACAAGAATGGGCAGAAAGTAATTATGGATAAAAGCTGTTCATGATGTCTGCAGCCATTTGACAAGTTAAATTGTATATTTGCTCGTATGGTGACTTGAGCAGCTGTTTGACAAGTTTAACATGTGGCACTGACTCCTAGACACAACACGACAAATGTCACTGACGAAGAAGATGTAGCTCTATCTGAAAAGTTTCTGTACTGACCCCAGTTTGTTTCTCATTAACTGTGAGACATACGCAATACACCATAGGCAAATGGTACATGCAAACAATAAAAGAAAATTTAAACATGCTTTTTGTGTTTGAAATAATTAATACTATTGATTATATTATTAATAATATGATTATCACTTCACCCCAGCATGATACACACTTTCACATGGAAAAATCCACATGGCTGCTGTGTCTATAGGCACAGTTTCTAAGATGTGACTGGACAGTTGTTGTTTGGGTAAGGGATTTAGCAAGTGGTCAATTACCAAGTGACATGTAGTAAACCTGGGGCTTTTGGCCCTGGGGCAGTTGCCCATCTTGTCTGTGTAATCCAGTCTTGGTTAGAGAGCAAAGAAATAAGAGAGGAAAGAGAAATGTGTGTGAGCTGACAGACAGCTTGAAATCAAAGTACTTGCTTCCAAGTCCTATAACACCAGCTGGAAATACAATTGACATTCATACAAGTAAGGTAGATTTCGGGAGCACCGCTTATGAAGAGTTGGCACTCACACTTGAAGTAGAGAAAAGCTGCTGCTGCATCCTGAATGAGCCAGAGACGTGAGTGTAACTTCTGCGGTTGTCTGAAAGAGAAGAGATAAAAGCACAGATGACCTTCTCTAAATCTGCGGAAGGATGAAAACAACTTAATTTTTAATATGTTTCTCAATTGCAGGAAGGGGAGCTGCAGGAGTCTCTTTACCTGCACTTCAGAAGTCAAGTAACTGTCAGAATCACTTGCAGCTCTCTGGCCATGCAACCAGCTTTGTGCTGGAAATCAGACAGACTACTGCCAGGATTGACTGGAATAAAAGTTTCTCCAAATAAGACCCAATTTCAGATTTATTTTCAAGTTTGGATGGATACTTTTGGTGTTTTACAGAGTTGGAGAACTTTGGTGTTTCTGTGTGAAAAGTCATTTGTCGCTCAGTCCCTCCCCAGTGTATTCCAGCTTTAATACAATAAATGGAGCTCAACAGCTGGGTCAGAGGGGCTCTGATTACATCTGTGACCCTCTCACACCAGATGATACGTGAAGATTTGTAGCTTTAAATGCCATTAAGTTCATCCAGCCTGTTTTTTTTACTGCAGTTGTCTCCTGTTGTTTATAAGGTGCCATCATTAGATTTAATAGTTTGCCATTTTAACAGGCATCACTTTTGGTGATGTATTATACAGCTTATCTCATTAGGGAATAAATCTCCTGTTAGTGACAGCAGCTCTCAGCCTATAGACACCAGATAAGCCTGCAGCCATTAAAATACTACAGTATTATTCATTTTAAAACATTTTTTAAATCCAGTGCAGCCTGAGTGTTTAGATGGAGGCTTATTGCCTACAAATTATAGTGTAAATGTTTTATACATATGCATAAAAGAGTCGATCTTATACTTTAATGAAGTTTTTTTTCTCCCTCCCTGTTGATGTTTTATCCTTATAACAAAGTAGTAGTTATTATCTCAACTTGTCATGATATTACACAACATATGTAAAGGTTGTTTTCACATTTCATAATATAGAAATAAATGATATGGCAACAGATTTCAACACGATATCACTACTTTTCAATACTTTGTTTCTCAATGTAATTCAATGTTGTTACCCAGTAATAACATTACTTCTATAATATAGTATTAATAAGTACTTGTGAGTTAAAAAATACTTATAATACAGTATAATTTATTTCTGGATTTCTCCTAAACACATAGGTGTTACCTCGTGGCTTCTTCCCTCAGCAATACCCTGTGTACAAAACAGTGCAATTTGTGGAATGTAATCCAAGGCTTCACCAAAATTTGTATAGCAAAATAGTTTTATAAATTAAAAGATGTTGTAAAATAGGAAAAATGCTGCATTTTATTGTTTTTAGATCAAAACATGCAACAGGGAGAATTCAACTTGTCTCTTTATTTGCTGGTTTACTACTAAAATGTTTGATCGGTGCGACATTATCCATGATTCATCCCGAAGTTTATAAAAACATCAAAGTGGTTTGATTTTGTCAGAAGAAAATCTGTGTGACAAGACTTTTGTGAGAAACCGTCTGGATGGAGATCAGAGATTTTGAGTTCTGAGTTATCTGAAAGTTTTCTAAAAGACACAGCGTGAAAGGGATGAGTAATAGTTAGAATTTATGAAGCCTAATTAGTTAACCCCAATTTGTGAATTATGATGCAAATATCGCACCTTAGATGGATTAAACAATTGTGTTTAGAATGAATTATAGTTGTGCCTGAAGATTGATTACACTGTGTTGTGTGTGCGTGGTGTGTGTGTGCTCTGCTGTGCATATGTGTGGATGTTTGTACAAGCTATGGCTGATGCTGTCATTAAATAGCCCCTTGGCCCCTCTCCTGATTTTGTTTATTCTGCACTGGGCATGGGAGTAGGTGGCAAACAGATGGGCATCCATGAATTATGGAAATTATGGGCTTTGATTAACCACCACACACTGCTGGATAAAAGTAACTGCGTGGTTGCCAAGTTATGCGGTGCACTGGGCTGTGCCGTCAGTCAGCAACACGACGGACCTGATGCTTGACTGACTGATTTACGGTTCAGTCCTAAATGCAGAACAAAACTACAAAGTATTTCCTGTTTAGTTTGGTACAGACGAAAGAGCAGTTCCAATTATTTCAAATGACCATTCTCAGAGATGGATTACCGAACAGGTCTACCAGGCACAGGCCCAGGGACCTGAGAGGCCAAGAGCTCCAGCATGAAGTGACTGTTAATATTTCTTGTTTGAAAGTCAAAGAGTTCCATTAAAATACAAAAAATGGCCACAGAGAGATGCAAAATGTTTCTAAAGAGAATAAACGTGACCAAAATGTGACTCCAAATAACCAAAAATACAGAAATGATACCTAAAAATTAACTAAAAGAGACACGATTACAAAAAATAGACACAAAATGATTCCAAAGGGACAAAAAAATAACCAAAAGACACAAAAAAGGAGGACCAAGAATAGCCAAAAAAATGTTCCAAGAGACAAAAAGTGACCAGAAAGATACACAAAATCACCCCAGACAGTTGAAAAATTACCTAAAAGAGATGCATGAT
>JAUBNQ010000015.1:8247961-8295162 GCA_032353495.1 Ctenopoma kingsleyae
ACGCTATAACTGGTGCATGCACACTGGAACCCCCTTCAATACAAAGTATAGGAGAACCTTGGAGCGCAAAATTTTGCCACAAGACCGACGTTACAGCTCCAGACCAGAAAATTCAACCGGAATCAGTCGGAGGAGCAGTTTTTTGTTGTGGATAAAGCTAATTCACTTGCTAATAACTGAACCGTTCCACAGAAGAACCCCACAGGAAAAGACTCTGGACCTCGCCAGTCAGACATCAAAATGAAATAACAAACACAAGACAGAGAGAGAAATTACACTCGGTCTTTCTCCAGAAACTGGTATGAGAAGAAGTCCTGGCTAACTGTCTGTCCTGAGACCAGAGCTTTGGTTTGTTTCTCCTGCCTCCTGGACTTTGTTGGATCCCTGGATGCAGCAGTACCTGCAGACTGTTACTGTGTTTAAGAGACATCTGAGACAGTGCAGAATGAGCTGCTTGACTGCATGTTCTCTGTTGAAGGAGAGACGGGTGAAATTTACTTATACATAGTAAATGACTGAAAACACAGACTGTGTATTTTCACGTTAATTTAATCTTTTAAAACAGTGTGATGCATGATAATGGTGTTTTGGTTTATACTAGTGGTGATATGTGGTTGGAGTGCTCTGAAAACTGACCTGAAAAAATGTGCCCCCCCCAAAAATTATTTCACCAGCCGCCACTGGAAGCTACAGTATACGTGATTTATACTGAAAAGTATACAAAAATGTCAACCTATATTTGGCCGATACTTATACTCAAACTTTTGATTCAGATACTGCAGGTGTTGCACAGAAGACAGAAGTCCAGATCTTTACTTTAGAGGTCAATTCAACTCAAACTTCAGTAAGTTAATGCAACACTAAATGAATTAATAATTACAGCCTGTAAAAATCCATTCCTGCTTCTGTCAAGTGAGAATTCCTTCTGAAATTCAGTCATGGATTATTCTCTCAAAGGGAAATCTACCTGGAAATTGGAGTTTGGAGACGCTGAAAAGCAATTTCAATTTCCAGTCAGTGCTGGCTGCTGTCTGAGCTGTCACTGAAAATATCAGAACTGATTCTGATAGGAGAGAGTCAAAGGAATTACACTGGGATCTGCAAAATCCAAGTTGAGCACGATTGGCTGTATTACTAGAATATATGAATGTCCTGTTTTATCACACTTTAATTTCCCCAAGGGAATTTTACTTTACACCTTGTAGCTTTGGTTTAAATGAATTGCCATTCATCTGGGTACTGCTTCAGATTTACTCAACGTACATCCTGAGAGGAGTTTTGCTGGCTGCTTTTTCTGCCTTGAGCTCCAAATTCATGCAGACATTCACTCAGTGCAGCTACAGTCTGATGCTGTTAGCCACTGAGCAGCTCCACTGGAGCGGTCTGGGGTTTAAGAAGCTTCCTCAAGGGCACCACAGTGCTGTTTGTTGAGGGAGCTGGGAGTGTTGCTCATTCATTTTCCAGACCCAGACATCTTCAAGATTATATGTCCTGAAATCTCACATCACACGTTCAGATAAAAACAGTAAAAACAGTAATTCCTTCTCCTGTTTCTGAGATTAAGACCGCCAAGTCCAACCAGAGGAAGTTGTGTGTGTGTGTGTCTGCACACATGCACATTTCTCAGCTTCCTTTGTTCTCACACTCCCGTCTTACAGTCTGTCCCACTTCATCCTGCTGTAATGGAAGTGGATGACAGCCACATCTGAAGTCAAGAGATGAAAGACATAATTTACAAGTAGGTGCCTGGTCTCCCTCTGTGAGCCTTTACGCACACACACACACACACACACCAGCAGAGCACAATATCACTGATACTGTACAACTGAAAACTTTCTTTTAACACTGACTGTAAGGTGTCAAATAAGATTTTGTCATAGAAATCACTTTAAGCCAGTCAAGCACATTATAAACCTCAGTTACCTTAGTCTTCATCTGTCATTTTACTGGAGTAAATGCAAAAAAACTTAATATGCAACTTTACATTAAATGGATCTAACTGGATGTCACTCAGCCTCACACATGCTGTGTTACTTTTTAACATATTGTGTCCATGCTGACATTAAACGAGTTGGTGCTGAGATGTATTGAACAGAGCAGTCTCTATTAAAAGTGTTACTAAATTTATATGACTCTATTAAGATTCATAGGTACAATTTGAGATGAGGTTTCATTTTTCATCTCGCACTGAGGAAAAGGACTTCGTAAATGCTAAAGTAGTAGATGTAATATAATGGTAATGCTTTATTTTACAAGTCTGTAATTTCTGAATAATTTCTTTATAGCTTCCAAGTTTCCTTGAAAGAACGTTTATGAAATAGTATGGTACTGGTTTTAGGGGAAATTCAGACGTGGACAATGAGTGGACTACCATTTTAATTAAATCTGAATAAATACAAGCACAGTACAGTCCTGCACAGACCTACACCTGATACCTGGACCTGGCGACATTGTCTGATCTGACTGGATTAGATCCATGTGGAACTGCCAAATATGAAACCCCAATCAAACCTGACACCTGAATTGCTGAATTCTATTCATTACTCACTGCTCCGCTCTTTTTGATTAATAAATGATATATAAAAATAATCAAACCTGAATCCAGACAAGGACTAAAGCTTGTCAGGGTAGATCTAGTGAATGTGAAAAGGCGTGAAAATTAAATTTGTCTAAAGACTAGCATACAATTAAAAAGTACACAGTATATGAAAAATAAACATTCCTGCAAAAGAATAATAATTAATAAATATTAAGTTTGGGCTTGAATAGAGCTTTCCTGTCAAGAAAGTTAATATTTTTCCTGTAGTTTGTATCTAGTTACACTGGTCTTTAATCATCTAAAAATGATGTCATTGAAAAACAATTACAGGTGTAGTTCTATATTATCATTTGTAATGAATAATTGGGCTTGTTTGCAGTTTAAGGAAAGCTTCAAATGCTACAGGTGAAAACATATTGCTATAAGAAAAGCCCATATGTGAGGTGAGTAGACAGCAACAATAACTGACAATAATGCGCCCATCATTCACCTCCTGCTTCATACTTTATTTCTACTGATTGAAAGAGAAACTTAAAACAGTCTTTTTCTTCCAATTACAAGAGACACAACCTGCCAGGTCTGATTGTGTTCCTGTAATCTCTGCGTCTCCTTTTCCCTGCATCCTACTGTACCCTCTGGTACGCACCAGAGCCATGAGGGGTTAGAGTAGAACCTGCTCTGGCGTCAACCCTCTGCACCTTGTCTTGATGCCCTTGAGCAGTAATTGGTTGAATCCCTCTAGAATCTGACTTGAGGGCACAGAAATCCACGGCTCCCCAATCAGCCAGCTGTCAATCATTCTGCCAACTAAACTAAAGCCGGGGATAACTAACAGGCTGAGATTGGAATTTAGAGTTAGAGAGACATAAATCTTTCCGACAAGTTTGTGCTTGGTCTGGTAGTACTCTTTTATTGGCAGTGCTATCACCAAATTGGATGATAGGGATGTTGCCAATATGATGGTTAGAGGGAAGCCCAACATCCAATTTGGCTTTCACAGAGAGACAGGATGTGCATTTTTCATGTTTTAAAAGTGCAACACTGAGACAGCCCTAATAAAAACACTGACTAGATGTTTAGCCCTCGTTCACAGACAAGCCTCAACACTGGGGATTTAGGAGACATCTGTTGTCACAGTATTTATACCCAAACACATACAGTATTTAGCATTCTGCTGGTCTTAACAGTTTGGTAGAGCATATTTTGAATTGTGATATCTTAGTTGCACTTAAGGCATCTGTTAGTTTAATAGTGGTATATGTTAGACCTAAAAATATCCCCAGGGTGCACTGTGGCTTTCAGAAGTTTTCACGTGGCTTTCTTCCAGGTGGTTAGCAGCACAAAATCACTCTCAGCATGTGTCAGTTTGTCGTTACTGAACAAAGGTATGTGCATTTGTATCTTCCCAGAAGTATGACAACCTTGTACAAATGTATTGATGAACATGCTGTTCAAACAGTACATGTTCATGATCTGAAACGGTGTTTAATCAGAACTCCACAGAATACAAAGATTCCTTGTTATATATTAATAAGTTTAATGCAATTTTACTCCGTTGTGAGCGCTACTTAGTGTAATTTTGGGGGCATTAATCTGTTTTTATGAAAATACAAGCATTACAGCTAATAATTCAGCACAGATTTAAAGTGAGATTGTATAACCTTTGCTGCAGCCATTGTTGGCACAAATGACAATTACAGCAAATACATTCTAAAGCAATGTGTGAAACAGCACATGAATATTACTGAAAATGCACTTTTACTGTAAATGCGTATTTTAATTGGACAGTTGGTTAAAAAGGATGAATATAAAACTTTTAAGAAGATGATATTGTATTGTTAGTGTTAAACAAAGGAAAAAAAACAAAAAGAAATCATTTTTCTATTGTTTTTTCTGAGTCCATTAAAGATTTAAGATATTCTCCAACGGGTTGGCATAATATGCAGCTCTGCTTCTCAGTGCACCAATAAAGAGCTATTTATTTGTTCATGGTGGTCGAGGAATTAATTTATCAGCCGTTTCCTTGAGAACAACAGCAGAGCAGCCCCCTGGTAGGAGAAACCAGCCTCTATCCCATAAAGTGTCACATTTGATCCTCATAACCTCCCGGCACAGACCCTGCAGAAATGTCCTTTTAATCATGACTCTAAATCTGTACCTGGTCCATGAGCAGCTGACCCTGCTATCTGACCTTCCTGGTGGGGGGAGGCAGGCTGTAACACACCAGCTTGAGGATCGATAGAGAATTAGAAAGTTCACGAGCTGTATTTCTACTGTTCGTTGATCACGCAGTAAAGGCAGGAGTCGACAGTAATCACATTTAACTGTGATTAATGGGACAAAACGATGATCTGCACCAACATTTCATTCTTATGTCTCCTGAAGACAGTCACTGCTCTTTATAAAAAATGTTATAACACAAATTTAGCATTTATTTAGCAATTCAAGTTTGAGCATTTAAATGTCCACACAGAGAGCTGCATCCAGAGCTGAACAAATAGAGACAAAAAATCACACAAACGACGTGACAGCTTTATTTGCATGTGTTTTTTCTTTCAGTCAGAGGGTCCTATAGAAGAGTGGGTACCCTATCACCTATCTGTGCCCAGGGGCCCATTTCCTCATAATCCTTCCATGATCTGTAGCAAATTTCATAGTAACCCATCCAACAGCTATAGAGACATTTTACTAAAAAACCTCGTGGCACTAGAGCCAAAGTTAGCAAGACTAGGAAGCATCTAAACATTGTGCATTATTTCATTGCAGCCTTTGCTGCGGTTTACACCATCTCTGCAGGGCATCATGCTTTAGACCCACGCTGAGCACCACTCACATTAAAATTCAGATTGACCAACGCTATCCCATAATTCATTTCTGCTCTGGTGGGAGCATTGTCACAAAGCACAAGTGGCCATCTCGTTGTTTGATGAGCATGATAATTATTTCAGCCATATGCCAAGGCTTTCCAAAGCACCTGATCTGAACCCAGCATAAGGCAGGATGGGCTCGAGCCCAGCACACTGTTTGCCACTGACAAATCATCTTTATTGATATTCTCTTTATTCATTATTTGCTCCTTAATCTTTCGCTGTTTGCCTTTTTTTTTATCATTCACATCTTAGCTATTCTTTCAAACCCCCACCCAGCCTCACAGCCCAGTTCCCTCTCTCAGCCCCCAACCCCCACCCCTATCCCGTTTACTTGATTATGTCGAGCCAGAGTCTGGGAAAGTGTCACTATGGAAACAGGGGCAGAGGCAGTGGAGGGCTCTCTAAGGGAGACAGGGGAAAACAGATGAAGAGAGTGAAGAAGACTCAGAACCGAGTGGTGCTGAGGAATCCACGAGTGGTCATCTGATGTAAATCTTACCCAACAAAGGAAAGGTAACAAATTAATTTTATTCACAGGTGAATGGTGAAAACACACAGGTGGAGGGTATCATCTCATCCACAGCACCTTACTGTGTCATACTTGCCTTTCTCTTGTTACTCAGTCTTTTAGCAGTGTCTTTTCACGTAGACGATGGGAAAGCTACAGCTGAAGAGTAATGTACCAGATGTGATGAGATACGATCACTGGATGTATTAAACATCCTTTGTTTCAGCTCATTCTGCACAATCCACACACTTCTGAAATATCATAAACCTTGAAAATTCATTATCTCCTGTCCCCGATTATCTACATCTCTCCTTTCGCGATTCATATCACTTTCATAGGAGAAATCAATAAATGATAGTGGGTTTTACTTTAATTCGCCTCAGTAGTGTGTGAATTCACATATATCCTCAGCCTTACCAAAGTATTTGGTAAGCATATTGCCATTTTTAAGTAAAATAACATATGCTAGTTCCTTCTTGTTAAATGTTAGAATTTAATGCTTCTCTTTATCATACAGTATGTGATAATAGACTGTTTGTTATGTATAAAATGAGCAACCTAACGGAATTATTTTACACTCTTTCCTGACATTCATTGACTAAACAGTTTAATGATTAAGTGTAAAACTTCTCACATAATAAAACCTTCTCCACTGTGGCATACTGTATTATATAGTAATATCATCCAGATTTTACAATGAGGTTCACAGAACTCTTTTACCAGATGTTTAAATAACAGCATTTGATTCTATTTTAGCGAAACGCCAAATCGAAAGGAACGACAGAAGCCTTAATTTCCTTTGTTGCTCTTGAGTTTGAGGAGCAGGGTGGTGTAGGAGAACGGAGAGACAGTAGGGAGCAGGTTAGAAAAGGGGAGGAGTAAAAAAGAGGAGGGGGGCAGCATGGGAGGGAGGTATGATAGTGAGATGGGTTGAGACAGTGGCAGAGCGAGCCAGAGGCAGGGAGGAGGCAGCGAAGGAGCCGCTCTCCTCCTGAGTCTCCATCCAAGAGAAGACACAGAGAGGAGAAGTTGACAGTCCTGCCTCGCCGGTGCATCCCAGCAGCTCCTGAATTTAAAACCAAGTCATCCACTGTGGGGTACGTTCCATCTCTCTGTCTCTTTTTGTTGCTCTTCTGCTTTCATCTTTGTCAGGACCGAAGACCAGCAGCAGTCAGGTGCTGGAGGGTGTTAGAGTGTCTGTGTGTGCAAAGATCTTGCCAAGTACGAGGCTTTTCAGCAGCAGGTTGCCTTTTCTGTGTGCATGAGTAGATGGAGCAAAATAGGGTCTAATTTATCAAAATGTCAGCAGCGGTTTTGCTGAGATGTAGTTTCTTTGACATTTGAAGCCTGATAACATTTCCTGCAATCAGACTCATTCTCGGCACAGTGCCTCGCATAGTGTGACCTGATGTTGCGAAGCACACTGAAAAGAGTTGATCGCCCTCTAAACTTAGCAAGGATGTTTCTATTCTTTTCATTCTTTTACCCAGTTATACGATGTTGTACGGAACAGAATACGTCAAGAGCCATGAAAAAGACTTTTCTTTTTCTCACCTGCATGTGCACATCTAAAGCTTGTTGCAACTATCATCTTTCATTAGATCTATCATGGATAATTTGTTTAAAATAGTCAAATTGTTGCTCGTACACACATCTCCTGTTGTTCCTCTTATGCAGTTTTTCACAATTTTTGCCACTCAAATATAGTGCAAATTATTAACATATGATCAACAAATGCTAGTTTCAATGCAAGTAAAATCATTAAAATATTTTATTAAACGCAGCAACAACCCCAGACTTCATTTTATGTAGTAAACTAGCTCTGCGGCTAACAGACTGTTTCCCTGACCTAAGTCTCCCTGAGTATGTGTCAACCACTCTCTTCATTAGAGCCATTAAGGGCGGTCTAATGTTATCAGGCACACTGGCGGTATTGATCTGCTAACCTGTTCCCAGAGGGGCAATACCCCAGACCAGCTCCTAGTCTTGTTTTTTAACTGTGCTCTCCATCCAGCAGATGCAATTTTAAAACAGTGGTGAATGTGCAGGGATTGTCTTTGTGCAGTCATGATGTCATACTAACTGGTCCCTCTCCGTCCTGCTGCATAGATCTCTTAGCATTAGAGAAGGGAAGCGAACAGTCTGCTTGCTGTTTACTTGTGTAATAAAAAGAACAGAGTAGAAATGTGGTGGTAATTTGGCGATTCATTGTGGTAATTCCTCTCTTTTTAAAAGCAATTTGGCTCTCAAGTCTGATATGTAATTCCAACTGTGTTATACAGAGCATTTCACGTAAAGTTGAAGCAGTGAAGAAAGACTGTTTTTCAGTGGAATAGCAGGAGCTGTGCGCTGGCTGAATTTCATGCCATTTTGACAGCTTTAAAGAAAATTACACTTAATAATTCACAAAGAGAAGATGGATTACACTTTAAAATCCATTTTAAAAACAGAATACGCTTGACTTTGTTGACTGTTTGTGGCAATGACCAATACATTACAGATTCTAGCATTTAATTCTGTAATTACCATAATATCCACAGTCTTGTGGTAGAGCTTTATACCACTTTGCTCCAATGTGTATAATAATTTGGTGGTTTAGTATTCCTGTTTTGTTACATTAAGTACCTCAGTATACTTTTTTAGTGGATATAATAATATTCTCTTTAGTTTATTTACTTATTCCCTTTATGATAAATTAAGAGATGCTGTGTTTGCATAATTCCTGTTGATAAGACTCTCCTACTACATGTCTTGACTGAGATGGCACACATATGTAAATGTGTAGTATTCATCATTTTATACGTTTGACTTACTATCATTATGAATTTTACATTGAAGATTAACACAAAGAACCATGTAAATTTCAATATATACTCTATTAGTAGATCTATAAGTATTTCCTATAGTGATCTTAATTAATCATTGAATCATTAATCTTTTCATTGTTTGTATAAAATGTCGAAGAAGATTAGTTAAAAGTTTATGGAGCCCAAGATGATGTCTTCAGGGCACATGTTCTGTTTTACCAACCATCTAAAAACCAAAAACCTTCACTTTACGATCATAATAGAAAGAAAAACAGCAAATTCTGATATTTGAGATGCTAGAACAACTAGATTGTGTCACCTTTTTGTGTAGAAATCTAAAGACCTATCTATTATTCTCTAAAGTAGTTATAAGAATGATACTTTTGCAGATGTTGAAGCTTTGAGGTCAGGATGGAGAAAGTGTTGCTGTGTACAGTAGATGCATGTATTCATGTGCCTGTGGGCAGCATCTGTGTATGTGTGGACGTTTGCGTGTGGATGGCAAAGAAAGTATATGGAGATCAATGCAAGCAGCTGTTCTCTCTACACTTCAAACGCTGCTCTGTTGTTGGTGCCGCAACGCTCCGACAGGCCTCACGCAAGGGGATCAAAGGCTAATGAGACAGCCATCGCACAAACGCACCCGGCAGACCCATGAATATTGATACGGCTCAGGAGAGAGATGGATGCAGGGTGTCTTCAGTCGCAGCCTGATAAATTAAAGAGGGGGAGGGGCTGCAACTCTATGTTGGAGGAACTTTGGGGTTTAGAGCATCACCAGACTCTGTGGTCAAGTGCAGAACAGGCTGATGACAGATATCATTTCTTCAAGGTGTTTACATATATTTGATATTTGAGGTGTTTTAAGTACTACAGCTGCTACTATTATGTACACTCACTGTGATATAAGGTGATTTATCGTTACAATACTTTATGTTTAATTGACTGACCAAAAGTGAATCAACAACTGTTTTGGTGATTGACAAACAGCTTAAGTCATTTTTTTAAAGCAAAAATGCTTAAAGCCCTTGAACATTAAAATATTTTTCTAACCTTAAATATTCATGATAAACATGCAACAATTAAAGTAAAACGTAGATTAATAATTAAGAGTTTTCATATCTGATTTATCTGGACTATGTTGGTGTGGTTTGATCAGATTTCACTGACAGTAACAAAACAGCTCAACATCTGTCACCAGATTCTGATTCAAACGTTGCTAAACTCAGGCGTAAGTGACTGATCGACTTCTTCTGAGCGAGATCCACCTGCTTCAAAACCAGTAAGACGGTCACAGAGAAAACAAGAAATAGACATCTCTTGTGAAAATGTTGTTTTTATGTAGAAATCTACTGCTGATCATAAGAATTTGTTTCTACAGCCATGATTTGTGAGGATTTACTGTGTTTCTGTGATTTAAGCCCCTGAAATTATTCAGTTTTTGCACAGTGTGTATTTTCATATTGAAAATACTCATTAGTTGCAGCCCTAACAATCAAATAAGACATATTTTTTGCATCCCGAAGACAGTGCACATGCCTGGAAATCTAAGATCAGTACATAAAACACGTTTTCTACCTGTACCTTGCAATAGTTGTCCTTTTACCTGAAATCAGGACAAACTCCACATCCAAACGGCCCACTGGCCCATTTTCAAAAGCAGGTGCCTTCTCTACAATCACCATAGAGAATGAAGCTGATGCAATATGTGCCTTCTCTGCACTGTGTGCTACAACAGATACCACTGTCGAGTGTACGATTGCCTGAAGGTGATATGTCCCCCACAAAATAATATATTGTGTTTCCTACAACAAGGTGGTTGAATTTTCTAGCAGCAAAGTTAACCTATTGAGTGTCGACAGTTTGTTTTTCCCAGTGGTCGACGGCTACATGACATGTTGAAATTAGCGCCCTCTCTTGCATTATCTGTTTAAACATCAGCAAGCATCTCGCCCACAGTGGGATATGTTTGTAAAAAATAACTAGCTAAAGGTGACATTTAGGATTTCACCAGCCAACAGATCAGACTGAAGGTAGAGAACACGCTGAAATGTTTTTCAGGGTGGTATGTCATTGCAGCCCATTCCTGCTGTCAACAGGCAGGCAAATAGACACTGGAAGGAGGACAAGTACAGCAGCAGGCAGGCAGGGAGAGGGAGACTGATGTGGCAGGAAGGCCGTCTACAGTACGTGGGCGACTGTGCCTCCATCTTGACTCGGGCTCGTAAATCAAGCCTCCCCTCCGGGGCCTATCTTCCATCCTCAGACCTTCACAACAGCTTGTTCTCCAGCCTGTGACGAGAAGGGCTGTTGTCACAGCGGCAATCGATCGTGTGGGATGAGTTTGTCGGACCGGGGATTTCACCCATCTGAGCGTGGTCACTGAAGTGTCCCGTCTTGTCTCTGTGTCTTTCTGTGGGCTACATGTTATGTCGAGTGCCAAGTCACCACTAGCTCCTGTCAGCTGTATCTCACAGAGTTTGACCAAAATGAGACAGAACAGACTCTTTTAGAACTGTAATAGTCTGTCAGTGCATCCAAGGAGTTTCCCTGTCTTTCCTGGATCAAGTAAATAAACATGTTCTAACATGTTACTAAGTGAAGTCAGTTACTGATCGATGGATTTGGTCACCTTTAAATGGATAGCTAGATTTTTAACTTTATGCTAAGCTAAGGTAACCAGCTGCTCTTTCCAGCTTCATCTTCTCATCTAAACCTGAGCAAGAACATTAATCAACCTGTTCCCTAAAATGACATGTACTATCAAATATTTTAAACACACTATTTGGTGATCTTAGGCTTACTAATGACTTTACATAGTTGCAGAAAATATTTCAACCATATTAACCCTTGCCCGCCATTAAAACAATCTCAGTTTTTCCAGAAATGCACTGAAATCAAAACCTGTTTTGTCTTGCATGCTTTTGGTGTGCCATAAAATAAAACAAAGAAGCAGCTGTGAGTTCTGACCTTAACTCAGCTGAAGATCTATGGAAATATCTGAACTCACAGTTTTTGAGAAGGCACCAGTCAAACCTGAGAGAAGTGGCACAGTTTGCTTCAGAAAAGTCGCCAAACTATGAGTTGAGAAGTTTATAAGTCTCATTAAAAATTAAAAAATCTGCTTGATTGCTAAATCTTAACATTTAAAAATTTAATTCCTGGATAGTGGTTTAAAACAAAGTGCTCAATCCTGCACAGTGATAGATTTCTAATAGTATACACAGCAAAGTCAGATTACTTTAAAACCAAGTAGTTAAATTATTCACCATCACTCAATGCACCCCTTAAAATCCAATTAGGTGAACATTTCATGGAAATCGGTGACAGCATTTGATCTCCTGATATCATTTTGAATTCAAGAGGGACCAAATTACACAGATTTGTCACTTCTAAAATTAAAGACCCCATCTCATCGCATGTCAGGTGAATACTTATTATTATACTTTATTTATTTTTGACTCCTTCAGGGTGATTGTAAACACACATGTAGTCTTTTCACTGTTATTGCCAATATGGCACGAAAATGTGAATATTAATTATACATTTTGTTAATTGATTGTTAAATATCAAAATGTCCAACAAAAACCATTTTACATACTGACAAAGAATCATTTTTGAGACATGAATTCTATGTCACCAGTCTCAGAAAATATAAAAATGTATTGAAAATTATAATAGCAGTAATATTGCACCACCGTGTCACCAGTCCCTCCTCATTCCTTGTCCTCAGGCAGTTTCAAAGCATTTCTTCATCTTGTTTCCTCACCCTGAAAGCTTGTTTGTGAAACTCCACCAGTGCTACACACAAGAGCACTCCCACTCAACCTCCCAGCCTGCTGAGAGCACTTGAAAGCAATTTTCTTTTAATCAACTTCACTATAAAGGCCCCACTGATGCCAACCTCAGCAACGCTACCATTTTGTTTTTTCAGCTCCATCTCTTTCTACATGATATTGATTTCTTCATGAGCACTGTGAAATACTGTTTGCTGACATAATGAGAATTCTTTCTGAGTTTATTGCTCTTTCAGGACAGATACAAATATAGGTGCACTCTTAAGTCATTTTAAAAAAATATCTAATGAATAAATAAATAATGAATTAACTGCCAAAGTTCACCCAACTCAAGTTTTAAAGAAAAAAAAAAACTAGCAGGTTTCCCAGCATACATTGTATGATAAGAGGCTGATATTTTTTGTTCTGTAGTTTAAATAAAACATTCATGATGGGAACTTCTTGTGTGTCTTTAATAATAATATAATATATTGATTTTTGATTTTTTGATTTGTATGATAATAAAAATGACAACAACCACTCAGACACTTATAATTTAACAAGCAGCCTCAGATTTAGTCTTTGTGCTGAGTTTTGTACCAAATGACCAAAACAGCAGCAGCAGAAAGTCCCTGTAAAATGAAGAACTAAGTCTTTAAACCTGTAAATGTTTCCAAGCGGAACAAACAAAATGATTTAAACGTTTTGAATAAGCACCCATATTTAGGTCTGCATCTAACTATCATAGAACTAGCTTTAATTTTTATATAGATAGGTACTTTGGTCCTCAGGTTCCTAACCTAGGGGTCAGGGCCTTCCAAATAGTCACATAATAAAAGGGGGGGGAATCATGAGATTACCTTTTCTTTGTGTTTTATCTTTGCAGTTTTTGGTGAACTTTTGCTGCAAATGAATGTTGCTGAATAGGTGATTCAGAGGAAAACACCTTGCTTAACACATAGTGACTGCAGACATACAGTACTGTATCTAACACTAATGCAGTGAGGCATCCAATAACAAAGGCTTGTAAATAGTTATGTTGTAAGTCACAAATACTAATTTGGGCTATTCAGAGAAACAGTTTATTTATATTTTTCTAATAAAGATTCAGGTGACAAAAACTATTTACAAGAAAAAAAACAAAATGTTAAATTGGCTTAACTGAAAAATATTAAACTCACAATGAAATCAACAACAGCAACACTCATCTTACTTTGCTAACACAGTAACACAGCACAATGCTTAACACAAACAAATATGTGCTGGTAATGTTATAAATTTTGGCTTAACAAACTTTGAACAAATAAAATTAATAAAATTGTAAGGTGTAAATTAAGTAACTAGGGAGAAATGTGTTCGTTCCCACTTTGCCTCAGGCAATGAATGCTATGAATCTTGAATCAGATAAGGAAAAGGGGAAAAAATAGAAGGAACCTCAGGAATAGCAACAGAATAGACAGACATGCGATAGATGTGTTTACAGAACAGAGCAACCAAGTAGACTGTGAACAATTAGAATGAATCATTAACTATCAACATATATGAAGATAAGATCGACAAAGATGTCGTGCAACATCCACGTGCCACCAAATGACAGGACACAGCCACACAACCTCCACTTCATCAGGAAGACCTGTAAAGAATCCAGTACCCAGCGTGCACCCTACCAGACACACTCTGGTTGTGTATGTGGTATGAGAAACATTTTTGTGTCCAGGCAAAAATAACACAAACAAAACAAAACAAAAAAAGACAAATTGTCATGTAGCTTGAATGAAATGAGATGGATGTTTTTACAGCACCGACTGAATTTCCATTTTGGAACATTCTGTCTGCAGGTCAAGAGGACATGATGCGCCATGATGAGTGTTTGCTATGACTCGACCTGAAAACCTGTCAGAAGACTGAGTGCCCTGAACACACAGGTGAGCTTCACTGTTCCTTCTGTCTCCTCCCTGAGATGAATAATACAGAGCCTTGAAATGATGGATGGTAGCCCAAACTTTAGATCAGACATTATGAAGTCAGAGCAGTATTTGATGTGTCAGGACACGACAGTAAACCCTCAGTGTATTTATAGTGTTTTATTACTGCGGTGCTCTGCCCAGACTTTATCTGTATATAGTGTAGAAGAGAGTGTATCACTCTATACAACAGTGTGTAGAGTGAAAGTGAAAAGGTTCGACTGCCAGTACTCCAGAAACGTAATCCACACCAGGACTTAGCTGGACTGTTCCATGAATTTTAAAGTGGTACACCTGTAACCACCAGGGAAGCTGCACATTTCACTTCTTTCTTTCAGTCTCCTGCTGCAGCATTTTTTTGCCAAGAGGAAAACCTGTAGTGTCCATTCAGTACCGAAGCCATGTAGACAGATTACAACACTACCTCACTAACAGCACTGCATACTCACACACTGCAGCAATAACAATCTCCTACTGTATTTAGCCTTCATAAACAAAATACAGTAATTATTTTCATGCAATATAAAAAGTTAAATGGGCATTGTGACTTGCACAGAAACAACAGACTATACAGTGGTATTTAAGTTAAAAAAATACATACAAATTAAGCTTAGTAACTAAATGTGCAAAATCTTATTGAAGTTACTTATATTACTGTCATTGCCAAGTACAGTAATACATAGTCTACTAATCAGCAGGTACACTGTAATAGTTTAAGCAGAACTATTGTCAAATACATCAACTATGGAAATTACATCCTCCACACTTGCCTAATGTGTTTTCACAAAACTCGGCACAAAAGGTACTTTACCCATTAAAAAGCAGAAATGAATAAAGCCTTAATATATATTTTTATTGCATATTAAAAAACATGAAAACAGAATAAAAGCTTAGGCATTAACAGACACATTTCCTTGACTTTTCATATTTGCAGTTTTACTGTTTTGTGTGGCCCAGTTTATTTTCAGTGGTGAAATTGCAGAGCTGCAGAAACCCTAAGGTCATTACTTTCAGTATCTGTTTGTATCAACTTATTGTAATGATGATGATGATGATGATATCCTGAGTTCAGGTTGTGCAACAGTGGCGCTGAGTTGTGAGTTTGCCTGCCAGTTTGTGTTAATGAGATGACTCCTGTGTGCACATTTTACTGTTGTATTTACATAAAACTTTGTACCAGCAGTGTGAGAGACTTTAAATGCAATCACTGTGTGCATTCAAGCGATACAATATATCTGCAGCTATAGATGCACAGTATGGTAGTGTAGGGAGTGTCCATCAGTGCTCTATGGATGATGTAAATGTAAGGTATTTGCATTACAGACCTTACGTCCTGTGTTTTGTCACAGTTTTAGTGATGGTACCCTCACTAAGCTCAGGTTGCCGCATATTGGTCCTGACCCTCATACTGAGTTCTGGTGACACCTTCCAATATGTGTTAATGAGACGACTCCACTCTGTCTACAGGTCATCGTGATATTTACAAAAAACATTGTAGCGCCAGAGATCCACGCCTCCCCTGTGGTGCTCCCTTGCCTCATTTGCATAGCTTTCAGACTTCCCTTTCTCGCTCTCCCTCTTTCACCACTCTCACTGTGCTCCTCCATGATCGACAGGCTCCTTCGCGCTTCTCTTC
Organism: Ctenopoma kingsleyae; assembly: GCA_032353495.1. Lineage (NCBI taxonomy): Eukaryota > Metazoa > Chordata > Actinopteri > Anabantiformes > Anabantidae > Ctenopoma > Ctenopoma kingsleyae. The sequence goes on from JAUBNQ010000015.1 coordinate 8,264,062, forward strand.
AGTTTGTGTCGCACATGTTAATTAAAGCCTCTAATTAGCTTTCCTCACTAAAAGGCCGCATTAAATCAGAGTTGGAATGGCAAATGATTCCTGGCATTAGCATAATTGTGTTTTTGAAGTGTAAAGATTTGAGCATTAGGGATGCTAGCACTCGTTTTTGTTTCAGTGATTTGTTGTGTTTGAGGCTTGGCACCCAAGGGGCTACTGGAGGTTGACTGGGTAGGTTTGTGGGGGCCCAGGACCCTACAGGGGCCACACACTAATGAGGCCTGCTCCTCTCTGATGGAGCAGATACAGGAAAAACAAACCTGTGATGTGGTACCCTCAGGTGGTCCTGAGAGCCTGGCAGAGCGGAACAGGACACTGGTGGAATTTGTGTGTTTGTGTGCGTGTCAGAGAGAGAAGTTGAGAGAGGAGGCAAATTTTTGAAAAATATTTACATTTTTCATTGCTGGTTATAGGTGTTTACTCCTCCCCAGTACAAAACGGATTGGGTGAAGGTCCAGTGGAACTGAAAAAAACTGGCGGATGTGAAGCCCATAAATAAATAGAAGGCTGGGTTAAATAACAGACACACCTTTCTGTAAAATACAGTAGAATTCAGCAACAGTACAACTACAGCTTCCGAAATGAGCATACAGTTAAATCAAAATCTCTCTAAAACAGTTTAAACAAAACCTGAATATTATCAAATATTCATAAAGGAGCATTTATTGTAAAAGTAGTACGTCAGACTGCATTAGTTTGAGCTAGGTGTATCTGACAAACTGGCAGCTAAGTGACTAGCTCCAGCAGCTGGATTGAGACATTTCTGTCCAGGTAGTGATGATTTCAGAATTGACTTCTTGTTAGTGTTGGTGAATACACAGAGAGCCTCATGCCCCGGGTCATGTCCTCCTTTACAGTGTGAGATACCTGGATTTACTAGTGATTAGTGCTGAGCACATCCTCAGCTATCAGACATGATTGAAGCTGTCACCATGCCATGAATCCTGCCTTGGGGTAGACATGATGTACTTTTCAAGAACTTCCTCTGGGTGAACTTGCTTGCTGACTACTGTGGCTAAATTATTCAGGGTGAACTTGTCTACCCAAAGGCACAGTGGTGGAACAGTGACAGTTTGGGGGTTGTGTGATAGCTGGGAGTGTTGTCATATGAGTTATTATTGAACCAGCCAGATATACCACAATGCAGCAGATTCCCTCTCTGGCCTTGAATCCGCTCCAGGCACGAAAACCCATTAAGATGCATGTGAGGAAGCAGCGAGAGAGTTGAAGAAATGCTGTAAGGAGGAAGAGGCTGCAGACTGAATTATCACTTCTCACTTCTACACAAGGCTGCTTTTAATTTGATTAATTCTAATTAAATGATTTCTGTGTCAGCAGTCAAATGATTTCGGTTTCTTTAAAAGGCCACAGTTTATAACGGAAGACATGCCGCCACATTCCTGAGGAGACAGATGAAGCTGGGTGGAAACATTTTTTAATGGGAGAAAAATGTTCTGTGCAGTAACATGTGTTTTTATGTGTGGAAGAAGGCGATCTAGACATAAAACAGAGTAAGAAATACAGAGAGAAAGAGAGGAAGGAAAGAGAGAAACGGACAACAGGCAGAATGTGGGAGAAATATGGAGACTGCAAGCAGCGCCAGGCTGTGTTTGGAAGTGTAACATTCATTATGTCTGTTTCGCTGGTGCTGGTAGTCAGAACGCAGTAGGAAATCTCAGACAGCCAGCAGAGAAACCAAGGGCACTGCCAGAGGCTTGATTTACACAACAAAAAGACATTTCACCCTATGTGACCTGGACAGGACTTTTTTGTTTCTCAAAGTTTTGCCAAGTTTATGCAGCTGCGTCTGCCAAAAGGAAATATTCCTGTAGTGCGAAATGCTGCCCACTGTGTTCCCTCTACATTTGTTGCATCTGTGCTGATTGTAGATCCAACTTGTGATGTCAACAGACAACACAGCTAAAGTTGCGAGACGAGGCAGAGCTTTGTTGTGTTTAAAGAAGAGTTAAGAGGTGTTGCTTGGCACAGTGCAAAGCCGAAAATCGCTGAACATTCAACTGAATAATTGCTTTTACAAACAGCAGTAATTTGCCATTTTGCTATAAAAGACAAAACAGCGGCATGCAGCTGGCAAAGCATATGCCATGTAATTATAATATTTCTGGTTTGAATGTGGCCTCCTCTCTTATTCTGCCTTCAATTAAGATTCTAATTTTCTTTATTAGCCCACACATTTATCTAAGTACAGTATTGCCAAAGTAGATTAAAGCATTATACAATATGTGTTATTCAACATGTCTTTTTTTAAAATGTTTAAAATGCACAACTGTTATTTTCACTGTCACACATAGTATAATGTGATGCATTTTATGCTTTGTATCCTGTTGGTACAAGTCGTATGAAAAGTTATTAGACACAAAGTCATGCTCAGATGAACAAAAACAAACATGTTCAGTATGTTCTATAAGTGGACCAGACTCAATATGATAAACACATTTTAGCAAGATTAAGAGTATAGCTACTAACTCCTGTTAGGGCAATACTAGGGACAATTTACCTTTGAAAACAAAGGATGAAGACAAAATATACATTTAACAGTGTTTATACATATACACATTTTCTCACATTCTCCTCTTTCTGTCTGACAACCAGGTAGCTGTGAAATCATGAGTGTTACAAAGTCAGGTCTGTGTTTCTACATTAGATCATTAGACTGTAAATGAGCCATGATGTGCTTACAGGATGTGCATTTATTAGCCGTTTTACTGCAGCTCGGAAAGTGCCTCAGGTAAACAGAACTGAGGGCTGAAGCAATAAGTTCTGTCAACATAGTGCAAAAAAGACGAAAAGCTATAAAGTTATAACTTTAAAGACCACAAGTATGAGTATTTCTTCATAATTTGAAATTTAATTTGAAAGAATAACGAGAAACCTCATCTGAAGTTCACTATTTTGTTTCCGTTTAAAAATGATCAACCGTAGACTACTGGTTGTTAAAGGTGTTTTCTGCTGATGATTTTACATTAAGAGAATGATACATGTTTTTCAGTTTACTGAAGTACTGATCATATAGTCACAGATGATGAAAAAATATAAAAAATTATTTTAAAATTGATGTGTATCCGTTCACCTGTCAAGAGTGACAGACAAGCTTGATGGAAACAAGCCATTGACAAGTTGACACGAGCATGAATAAACTCTTCTTTTCTACATAAAATCCTGGGGTCTCATTCGTGATTGGGAGCAGGAGAAGGGGGCTTCAGATATCATGACACAAATATGACAGGTAAACACACACACACACACACACACACACACACACACACACACCCTCTGTAGCCCTGATTGAGTGTAAGTGTCTCTGTTGGCGGTCAAGGTCAGCTGATAATGGGAGAGATTGAGGACAGAGTGAGGCGGCGGTTGGGTCGGCGGCAGACTCAGGTAATGAGATTTACGACCCTGAGCTCTCGCTGCACGTCCCCCCTACATCCCCCTCAACCCCCTCCTCTTAGCTAACATGATTTATAGATCTAATAGACGTCAGCACACCCGCCTAAGATAGAGGCTTCACATTATCACTGAGGGAAAGTCATACGTTGAACAGGGCAAGAATACAGAGACATCTCTACCAAGATGTCCCCGCATGTGGTTGAGTGTCAATGTGTTGATGCTTCAGCGTGCTGTCTTTACAGATGCCAGTCACTGAAATTGCTTTTTAAAGTAGTTTAATATCAATAAATACAAACATTAAAGAATGTAACTCTGACTGCTGACCTTTAAGTCAGTGACAAAGTCACTTATCAATATTATTTCATTAGCAGTGGGTCACATTATTATCTGTCTCTATGTACAAGGGGTCATTTGTAGTGGGGAACCACAATAATAATTATCATCAAAACTCTGCAGATTCCCCCTGTTGTAATGAGCTTTTTACCATCTTTCAGGTCATTGTTTCAGTTTTACGGGCCACATCGTAGACATCGTGTTCACCCACAACAATGACCACCTGCCCAGCACTAAATGGCACAGTGACCAAGTATCAACTAGCTTACTAGCAAAGGGGTTAAGTCACCAAACATGGAGCTAAAAGGAAAATCAGAGACCTGACTGTTGCTGTGTCTCTCTACTGCATGTTTGATTAGACCCTAAACATGGTTCACACTACAGTATACGTGGATGTAAATGACAACACCTGGACCAGCCAGCACCAACATGTGTCTCCAGTGAACATACTCGTCATGCACTCTTGCGTACCTGTGGAGCTGATCAAGCTCAGTCTACAAAGTGGCCGTATAGGCTATTGAACACCTAAAGCGTTCACTGCGGGTTACTTATTGCACAGAAGGAGGAAAAAAGCTATTTCAGTCAATCACTCTTAGTGAAATGGACTCTATTTCATGCAAATAGAAAGTGTCTGCCTGCTTGTGTGAGCCATGTAAGACACTTACGTTTTTAATTAAAAACATGTTTGCATGACACCACCTTTGTTTCAGTACTATCAATAAACATTTTCACATACTTTGATGACATCTTAACTGAATCTTGGGCAAATTCACTTTAATTAATACTGTTTGTTTCTTAAATAAAATAAATGTGAAGAATATTGAGGCAATAACAGTTCAATTTAAAGATGTAACTAAAAGCACATTACAAGGAATTAAACAACAAACATAGAAGGCGATTAGCTGCCACACAGAAGTAATGAGATTACTCTGACATGCCACCCTCCACGCTGTTCTACTCATTGTGCTAACACTCTCAGCAAAATGACATTCAATTGAAACAACACACAAATGATGCCATTGTTCCAGTACGCTGCACAAGCCAGCCGAGGCACAGCGTCAGTAAGGATGGCAGCCACTGAACTTACTGCTCATTACCAGTACAAGCTTTCCTAGAGCAGCAAAACAACAGAGGCAACATTCAGAGTCTGTTCAGCTCTGTTTACTGACGCTTCTGCACAAAAAACCCAACAATATGGTGACAGGCAGATTGCCTCCCAGTAGATGCAGTGCTAATATTTGCACTAGGCCTGCTGTACGTGTTGAAAAAGATGGTAGATTGGATTTTGAGCACACGCTTACACACACAAACACATACAAACACCCCCTTCACTTGTTTGTTCTTATGCAGTCTCCCATCTCAGTGTATTTTGAGAATTAAACCAATAAGCCCCCCTGCTAAGCCCAGCCTAGCAGTTATTGATGTGCTGCCTTTTTATTGTCTGGAGTTTATTCAGTTCATATTCACTGTGTCTGCCTTTGTGCCAAGAAGCAGCTCCTTTTAAAGCGACTGGCACTGAAAGGCTCAGAGACACAAGAGCAGCCTTGAAATTTGGTGCAAAAATATGTTGTAGAAATAATATTAATTCACTGATGTCTGTTTAGCACATACTATTTCAATTGTTATTGTTTTAAAAGTTTGCACATGAATGTCTCATTTTATTGAATGTCTTAAACAAAGACACAAGATTAAGAGATATTTCAACTTCATCCAACCCCAGCACACATTTATTTTCTACAGCTTACATTAAAGTGACCATTTGACACACACGGTTTCTACTTTTCTCCACAACTTCATAAAACTCTCTCTCTTATAAGAGAGTGTGTCAAAAAATGCAAAATGCAGAAGCAACTACAATTTAAACCTCGGGCCTGCTTCCATTTTATTGTCCAAATTTTTAATCATTAAGTGTATGTGACTTTTAGCCTTTGAGTCATATTTTTTAAATAGCATTTCTGAATAATGTGATTCTCAAACGCCTCTTCATTTTCAGCAGCACAATACAGTTTAATTTGTAATTTCTTGCAGCAAAAAGAGTTATTTAATTACTCATTCAATAGTGCAACTTATGAACAATGTAGAGCTTCAGTCAGTAAATACAGATGTTAGACTATTTTGTGTGAATAATAACAGTAATACTGTAACAGTAACAGAACTACAGCGCTTTTTCTGTGCATGGAAACATTTTCATTGCCATTTTATTACATTTCAAACTGCAAGTGAACCACTCAGCAGCTGCTGACTTTCACCTGTATCGTCTCTTTGCAAACAGTTGATTTGCTGCTTGAAATAGAAACGTGTCCATGTATTGAGTTGCTTCAATGCAATTTGCCAGTCGCAGTCGTAAACTCACCACAGGCCTTTATTGTGTTTGAAATTCAAGTGACACAGGCATAAATTTCAAGTCTATATTACATTTACATTTACATATATTTACATTTATGAAGCACATGTTATTGTGGTAGGTGTCCGCTTCACATATCATGTTTATGTTTCTCTGAATATTCAATATTATTGTATAGTGTGTGCATTTCACATTTATGGCACATATATAGTATGGAACACTGTGTACCTAAATTTTTTCATGTATATTATTATTCATAAGGATCCTGCTGTTAATACTCACTGCAGCACCACTGCACACTTGAAAATCACTCCCAACAGTGTGTTTACTACCTATTTAGCCTTTCCAGCTGTTTTGAATTTTGCCATATACAGTATATAGTATATGTATTATATTAGTGGATATCTACTGGATATGTTGATCTCTCTCACACAAATACTTACTTACACCTAGTACACATTACAAAGATATTCTAATGTATACATGTTAATATCATCCTTCAATTGTTTTTAACATTTATTCATTTTTTATTTTTAAGTAGTTCTTTATGTGTTTTCTTAGCCTTTTCTTAGCTGTTGCTCTGGTGTAATGTGAATATCTCCCTAAAGAGTTCAATAAAGCTTGAATTTCTCATTCAAGTTTAGCTTGAATGAGAGGTTAATTAGTAAAGGATCAGAGAAGCAAGCATACTAAATATCCCCCAAGAGATGATTCTGATGACATTTGTGCTTTAACGCATAGATCACAGTGAAGAAAGAAAAGATGATAAAAATAACTGATGTAATGACACAAAAGTGCTGCTCTTAAGTTTACATTTATTACTTACTTGAAGCTGCTCCCTCCTGAAAGCCACTGAAATCATACTTTATCACCAGTATCATTTTATCTGATCACACCGAGCCAGTGTCCCCGCATGTCGAAGCTCAAGTCCACAGGGAAATTTGTCACTTTGATAACAGGTGGGATAAGATGTGCTGTTGTAGGCAAACACACAAAACAGATTTAGTTAAAAAGTTGGAGATGAACAACAAAAACATCCTTCATTTCTTCCAAGATTTTGATAAAATGTTATTCACACAGAAAAGTTTGAGATGCTCTTATTAATTTTGTTTATTTGTCAGCTACTCAGCTCTTTTCACCTGAGGTAACATTCTCGGCTGAGAGGACAATAAATAGCGCTGTTCAAGTGCCTCGACAATTTTCAGCTCAATAGAGAAAACGCACTGTTGATTTCTCTGTGGTGTCTCGGCTGTTTTATTAACACAGAACTAAAGGGGCTGTTTTCCCTTCTGTTTATTCCTCTGTTGGCGAAAAAGACGGTCTCCACAAAAAGTACGTTTACTGAAGTAATCGACAGGAAGTCCACAAAGGAGGAAAATAATCAAACTTGTGAGGGAGTGAGGACAGTTCAGTTTGGATTGAGTTTATTACTGTGTCTGTGATACAGTTTCCTCTACTAGATGCCTGAATTTTAATTTTTGAAAACAAACAGATTAATAGGCTACAAACAACAGCCAGCTGGTTTGATCACATGCATTCAAACAAGTAGCAGCACTTCAATGCTAAAATATCGCAGTTTTGTTTCAACACAGAGGAGGGTGAGTGTTGCCAGAGACAGCTTAAAATGGCTGCTGAAAGTCAGAATACTGGAGCTGAACCAAGCCCAGCAGACGGTGGACAGGCTTGTGGTTGGATGGCTGGGTTCGAAGGCATCAGCTTGTTAGGGTGGAAATGGATTAGCGAGAGGCACAATGGGAGTCTTAGGCGTGTCTGCGGTGTTGTGTTAAAGCCCTGCCTACGTTGCCTGAGCTGCTAGACTCATTTATGCCCAGCGGTGCATGCAGCAGCCAACTCTCACACACAGGGCTTTTCTAATTGCCGTGGTTCCTTCTGTGCTTGCAGTGACAGCCCTGATTCTGCATCCATCAAAGCTGTAAATTAACCTGCGGCGCTGCACAATTGTTCTGTTTGTCACATGCAGCTGGTAGTGGAATTATTTCTCTAACGCTGTTCCTACATTGTTGGAGACACTGTACAGAGTTTTATAGTGAGATGGAGATTTTCTGAACAATGAGTAAACATCATTCATTAATTCTCACATCTGTTTGTTATAAAAACATATTTAAAGGGTTGTAGGTCCTTTCAAGTCAGCTTTTAAAGGCGGTTCATAGGTTTTTAACTGTTAGTTGCAGCAAAGCTCTCCAGATGGCACACTCAGTTGGTCAGTCCAATACTTTGGTCCAGACTAAAATGTTAGCACTCAAAAAATCAGACTGAAAGATTTTAGTTTCAGTTTCTCTAAAATGATGCTAAAAATGTGAGATTGAACATTAATCTGTAGTTAGTGGCATTCGTGGATCAAGGCTGCCCTTTTACAAGCGGCTTCAAGTAAATGTACAGTAAATGCTGTAGTTGCAAAGTGTGGTTAATAACTTTAAAGGGTAGGTCTGTGTGTTTCCTCTCCATTCATTTTTGCTATGTCCTCCAACTCCCACAAAAGAACTAAAAGTGCAGCACCTCTTTGTTTGAAATCCTCCATGTCTCTAGTCTCTGTTTATCACTCACTTCACAGGCGTAAATAATGAAATGAATGACCTTTGAATACCACTTAGCTGTTTCAGAGTCCTTGTTTTGTGTATGTTGACTGACTGTGACACTATCATTGTTTACTGGGACGCTGCTTTGTTAATGTGACTGAAACACCTGTGCTTTCCTCCCATGAAAAGTCAAAATGTCTGCTGTGAAAAAGGCACATTCACACTCACCATCACAGCTACGGGCATTATAGCGCCTCCAATTAAACTAACCTGCATGCTTTTGGACTGTGGGAAAAACTGGAGCACCCAGAGGGAACTCATACAACCAAAATCCACACAGAAAGTTTATCAAAGGAAAACCCAAAAAGAAAAGAAAAAACGACAGAAATGGAGGCACTGTGTGACTGACAGGTGATCGCTGGGAAGTGCAGTGGAAAGAAGTCACAACAAAGATGTTATAACAAAGGAAAACGCTCGTTGCTAAGCTAATTGTCACAAAGATACACACCAGTAAGAATTTCTAATACTTGCAATTGTGTTCAATGATTGTATGAAACATCATACATCTGGCAGCTTTTATGAAAAGACCAAAACAAACAATGAATTGATCCTATCATTGAGTATTGTGTATCCTGAGCCTCTGTGTCCAAAAAACTACTACAAAATGCAGGATTGAGAGACGGACTTTGCTGCTTTTTGTCCTTTCATGGGATTTGTTGACAGTAATATACAGCAGTATGAATGAACATAGCTTAAGAAAGATATAGAATAACACTGTGTTATGGTTTAAATGTCAGTACTGATCTGTGAATATTAGTCTTATATTCAATCACATCACTCTGATGAAAAGCAGGGAAAATTCTAAATAGTTTTGCAGTAATCTCAAAGGGTCTCTCATGTGGATTTTTGTGCTAAAGCTAAATGTGTGTGTGGTCATGGTTCTAGTTCTGTGAAAGTGCAGCCTGGGTAAATGAGGATTGACAGGCCCCTAATGCCCTCTGCAGAGAATAAATGGATGATCGAGAATCCTGTTGTGATGCCCCCCGCCCTTTGTCTGAGACACATAGCCATCTGAGCACTGCGATGACACAGCCAGAGATTGATTTTGTGCGTGCGTGTATATTTGAGTGTGTTTGTGAGAGAATGACAGAAAGATGAATTTATTCTCTGACTTTCATAGTATCAGTCACACTATTTACATATTCATTTCTCATATAGTAATGCAGTGACAGTGATGTTATTCTGCTGCTGTCTCCACAGCGTCGGTTTTGCATTTGTGCTTTTGCATTTACTGAAAAAGCAGCAGGGACAAACGTCCTGCATGGGATTTAAATCCATTCCACCTTAAACCTTTCACATTTTGTCATCTCTATGAACCATCAGAAATACTGTAAATGTATATTGTGTTAGGGACAAAGTTGAACAGTGCTGCAACTACTGATTGATGATCATTTTTTAAATCCTTGACAAAACAACCTGATAGTGCTCACAAAACAATGGAAATTTGTGCTTCTGCAAACTGAACCACATTCATCTACTGTGAAAAATATTGTCATGTGATCAGATCTTCTGCTGTTAAATAGACCTTCTGCTGAGAAGGAAGAAAAGTGAATATAGACTAGTTTCAAAGAAGACAAAAACAGGCAGATATTAAAATACTAATAGAAATAGAATTAAAGTAAGGAACAGAGCTTCTTATCATCTATACACTCAATACTATTCTGAATCTTTAAAATCCAGGTTGGATCCCTCAGCCTGGAAATCAATCTGTCTCAGTCAGTGCCTATGAACCTATGGAAGTGCAGCTCTCACATTTTAGAAAAGAAGAAAAGTTAGTCTTTCATAGCTGCAGAAAAAGCTTTAAGTTGTTAGTTTGAAACCATTCAAGAAAGGAGCATTAGCTGTAATACAGACCCTCAATGTAAATTTTAGCAAGTAATGAATAAAACCCAGATGTTTTACATTTTATACTTATGTTTTCCTTGAAAATTACAGAAAACTTAAACTTAAAATTAGTCTTCTGTGTTCATGTAAATCAGACTGTAGACAACAGTCAAAGCTCAAACACTGAGATGCTGCATGAAAAACAGGCATTTGCAAAACAAAACAATGTGTGTTTTTTTTATTAAATCAACAAATTGATGTTTACGTTCTCTGTGATCAAGAACGATAGAGAAGTGTAATAAAATAAACGTCAGGCAGAGGAGATAGAGGAGACTGCTGGGTGAGTCACGTCTGCCTCCAATACACTTATCAGGTGGGGATTTTCTGGAAGTGTCACTCGGTATAGGAAGCCTTCAAGGCTCTCGGGGAAAGGGGGATGCTGCGGTAGTGACAGGGCTATCTGCCTCTGACAGCCCAAAGACCTAAAACCGGATGGCTGCGAGAGATAAGGCTCTGTCAGCACTGGACACACACAAACAGACAGGACACACACAATGCATGCAGACGTGCTTGCCCACACACACACACACACAAACACACACAAACACGCAAGTGCACAAACACACAGCCAAACACTGGCATTCACTTTGCATTAACAAATTCCCTGTTGCCTGACCACTCGCTCATTCATTCACTCATGTGCACTGATACACACACGCACGCACACGCTGGCTCCCTGTCTGCCAGCCAGCGAGGCTTCCCATTAGCTGTGGTGCAGTGTGCTGGGTGAGGAGCGCTGGGGCGAGAGACATCAATTTGCTTCCTCTAATGCGCTCGCTGCCCCCACAAGACATATTGATTATTTCTTCCCCGCAAAGCGACAAATAGCAATTTCGGGGGCATAATGGAGATAGATGGTTGGTTTATAAGAAGCCCCCAAAGAAAAGTTGTAAGGGGGTGGAGGGTGGAGGGATGAGGCAGGGGAGGAGGCAGGGGGATGGGGATGCTCTTCCTCCTCCCACTCCTGATTCCCCCTTCTAGCTCCCTGTCTATATCCCTTGAGTTTGACTTTCTACCACCTCCACATTTTCCACGTCGCCCCCACTTTCACACACAGTTTGAGACAAACCCACTAAATATGACAGCTGAATAAACAACAGGGCAAATAATGAAACAAGGCGTGTTTCAAAAAAATGCAATGAGAGATGGGTGTATGTACGATAAGGTGAAAGTATGATGGGGCTTCGGGGTGCGCAGATGTTGAGGCGCGCCACCAATGCACATTCATTACGCACCTCCTCCTAGGAGCGTTGCCTCCTCCCATCTTAATGGTTGTACTACAGAGAGCAGCTGCTGCCACAGTGTTGTCTCTGCCTCACCCTCCGTCTGTTACATCTACTTCATATCCCCTTGTTAGCACCAGTGTGACTGATCCATAGGTTGCCGTTATGGTGAGATAATGAATTTTTGATACTCAGTGTGCTGCGGGTCGACTTTGCCAAAGTTGGAAGCTCATTTTAAGTTTTGGGATGAGTTTCTGTTTTAAAGACTCATAGCTGGAATGTTATTGACATTTGTAGTGAAAGCAGCTGTTGTATTATCTTTGCTGGCCTAAAAGCTGTTCTCAGTGCACCACTTGTTCACCACAGATCAACTCTTGTCACTTACTTTTTTTTTTTTTTTTTTAATTCACTCTTGACAAGAAGGCAGCTGCTTTCAAATCTTAAGACAAGTGAGATGCTTAGATTTTGAAAAAGTGGACATCAGTGTCATTGCACAGTCTGTTGGCTTTGAAAAACAGGCTTGGGAGCTGACAAGAGTTTACAAATAAATCATAAGATATGATGTTAACATCCGAGTTGAGCATTTGTGCATCCATATGTCTTCATTTATTTCCAGAAATGTTCTTAAACTCTATCTGACTGCTGTTTTTACAGACTTATGCAGTAAACTTCTTCTCCAGACAGCTATATTGTTCACGCTGTTATATAACGTGCTGACTGATTTGAGGTAGCTGATAGCTGCCAGCTGTAAAAGGAGGCAGTGTTGCTGCAAACTGCAGGTGGTAAATGAGGTAATAAATGTGTCCTGCTCATGACATGATGGACTGATTGGAAATGTTGCTCAATAGTTTAGTCGCATACAACTTCTTCTCTCCAGAGATGATGTCTACTCATGACAACTTTTGTAAAAACCATGATCTAAACCAGGCTGTAGAAAATTAATGGGTTTTTTTAGACTGTTATAAACCATACTGCTGATGTGACCTGCACTAGCTGGTACAGAAACACATTCATAGCTTGGCTTGTGATAGCATCAACCAAAATTGGCAAAATTACATAGAGACCGAGTGAGCGATATCATGAGCTGAATGTTGTGTGAACAAATTGGAGTTCAGGCGTTGACACCCAGGGGGAATAAGTAGTGCATATTTGGGTGTAGGCCCTTGAATATGAAAATGTCACCTTATTTAGGGTTTGCCAAATCTTTGTGTGGGTGTAGCGCTGGTTAACTAAATGTTTAATCAGCCTATCAATCATCAACCTATGGTTCACAGGAAGCTATATAAGGAATAACCTAAAAAAAAAAAAACCTACAACAGTGTCAACAAACTGGAGGAAATATGGTGGCAAAGCCAACATTGCTGGCAGTTAAGCCTGGGACCAGGTACTTTTTTTGTTATATGTATTATACTTTGTGGTCCCAAATGAGCTGAAGCGATGCTAAAATGTGAGAAACATGTAACATCACTATGATTATCTACACTGAAGGAGCACTATAAGCAATTAGAGTCGAGTTGAGCAAACAAACAACTGCAATCATTACGTCATGTTCAATGCTAGAAGTTTGACTGTAATGTGTTTACTAGACATGAACAAACCAGTGCTAGTAAACATTATATTAGTACAGCATTCACTCCGATGTGCAGAGCAGCCACCTTGGATTATGAGGGTGGGAGTAATTCCCATTTTCAACTTCCCATTTTAAATGGGACACATTTTTTTCTTCAGCCCACAACTTCTGGATTTACTTTGACTATCTATAGCTGCTGATTCACCAATTTGTAAAAGAAGCTATATATTGTTAACAAACCACTCCAAATATGTAATACAGTAAAATACATAGCTGTTTAAATTGTGTGAATACAAGGCTAGTAGTAAATGTTTCCCTGTACACCTTTAAAGACATTCTTACCTGTCACAGTACGAAATACACAAGCACAAATAACAAAAATACCACTGGTACAATGCTACAGCTGAAAGTTTAGTTAGTTTGTATCTGCGTTTCTCCAAGACTCTACATTACTTTATTTATTACTATTTAAAGTCCTTTCCTATATGATTGAGCACTGAGTTACTAATAACTCAAAACTGACATTCACATTCAGGTTATCAGATATTTATGCAAGTACAGCAGGAGAAATTCCTAAAAGTGTATTAAACTTGGTGAACAGTGATTTTAATTCAGGGCACAGAAATACTTTGCACCCTCAGTGTGTGAAATATTGCAGGGGAGGTTCAGGGGCTTTGATCTCTGATTTTTTTCCCAGAGAGACGTCTTCCTCCTATTTCTCGAGCCTCACTTTATCACAGTTCCTTTTGAATATTTCATACATTCCCTTTTTTTCCATCTCAAACCACTGTCATTGTTTAGTCACCAGAAAAATCTTGAAAATGACAAATCAAGTTCTCGTTGGAAGCTTAATAATCAATTATTCAGTATTTTTGAGTGCTTGGTTTGACTGACGGAGAAAAGTGAAGTTGTTGCTTTTTTTAAATGAAGTGAACACTTTCATATTTTGTAATGGTTTATAATGTATACATAATACAGCTGTCGCGTTAAAAGATTAACCACTTTCTGTGGTGTAAAGTCTAAAATTAGTTTATGTGGCCCATTTAAATGAACATTTAAATCAGCACCTGCAGCACTGGAACATGCTAACTTGCTACATATGATAAAGTAGAAAATAAAAAATAACAAGCAAAACTTTAAATTAAACGTTATTTATTTTCTTCTCTTGAGTACTTACACTTCACAGATGGTAGTCCAGCAACAGAAATAAGGATGCTCACTTCCTTTCCTAACTTCATGAATGTGAAGCATGCATGACAGGTCATTTTGTTGTTTCTTAGTGATAATGGATCACATCTTTAATTGCATGCAACAACCCTGCAGTGGTCCATTAAGCACAATAAATTATTTTCAATGCTGTGTTGAAGAATTGCAAAAACTTTGGCCATTCCAGTGACTTTTATACCTCTCTGCTGGCAGCCATTATCAATTTAGTTGGTTAAATGAAGGTTATGTAGCCATTACAAAGTGTAACAGCAGCAAGTTTTCTGCTTGCATGTAAACCGACAGCCTTAACGAAATGGAATTTTTAAACACCCCGGCCAATCCTCAACAGACTAATGACGCCTCCTTCCCCAGAGATGCAGCAGACCTAAATTATAGGAAGCAGCCCAGACAGACAGAAGTGACACGAAACTGCATTCAAAATGAGCTTATTATCCCTGTTACTGTCAATGCAGCACGGCCAAGCTGTCAGTGATCACAACAGACATGTTATACACGACAGCGGTATTACAGGCCTGCGCCTGATAAGAGGAGTGATCCACTGCAGTGATGAAAGTAGGCAGGTGAGATGGAGAATAACGATGGACTGGATGGAGGAGAAAGAGCGGTGGAGCACAGTTGTGAGAGGCAATGTCAGGATACTGGGTTGAAATGAGGCAGTAGAAGAAGAAAAGATGGAAGACAGAGAAGGAGAGGATGTAGACTAAGCAATGGATGTGTGGTGGTAAAGAGGAACAGTGAGATGGAGAAAGGAGGGATAGACTGATGGAGGAGTGAGGGCGCTGGCTATTATCCTGCATCGATTTACTCCAGTCAGGGATGGCTGGACGTGTAATGAAGTGTGGGATCTAGGGGCTGCCACGTGCACTTGTCTGTGCCTTATAGCTTTCTGGATGTAGTGTGGGATGATGTGTCACCTTTGTGTGTGTGTGTGTGTGTTACAGGCAGAATTTAATGACTAATCTGCTGTGGTTAAACTCAAAATCAGGTCTCTGTCTTCATGATGGTAAACTACAGAACCTACCTACAGATAGATTTCAATATTCCGACACCCTATGGCCTTGGAATGATGCTGAAAATGAGTGAGGTATGCATAATAGTTCAGTTAGTTTTAGTTAGAACATTTTTAAATTTAATTTGAATGATGCACATTAACAAGTAAAAACCCAAAAGACCAATTTAAATCCAGATTGAAAACTTTAGAGTATCAGGTTGCAAAAAAAAAAATCCCTTAGGTTCAACATTAAAAGGAATTCCTGAATATGTAATCGTCCTCTGTCTGCTCACAACTGTGTTACATCAGCTTTCAGACATTTATAGCCAGTGAATGACTTCATGTTTAATAATTTGTTTTATAATATATTAAGTACTATAATAGTAAGTAAGAAACGACTGGTCAGTCAACTGACTGAAACTACTGAAGCTAAAGTACCTTAAATTAACTTTCTGCTCTGGTTCATTTTGTAAATATTTTTTGTTTTTCTAAAACTAAATAGATTTTCTGGACTGCTGGTCAGACAGAAGAGATTAAAATAATATAAGAACCAAGTGAGACAAAGTAGATTACAAACAGTAAAATACTGAAATTATGCCGGAAATAAAAGATCGTCCATCTGAATGTGTCAAACTGTTTTACTGCCTTGTTCCCTCTTCATTTTTTCACTCCTCCTTCTGTAATTTATCTTAGCACTGTCATCCGTCCTCTCGTGGTGCACAAATCAAAACCAACCGTGTCCACTGCAGACAAGAAAAACACTCACAGGGTTTTCTTTGTAACATACAACTGTTTGGATGTAACAACAAAGGTGATTTTGCAAACACGAAATATGAATTTCATCAGGTACAAGTGAGGAAACGAAGGCACCAGAGGGGGAAATGAACATTAGAGCTCTGAAAGAGAAGTTGTTCCTTTGTTTCCCTCCTTTATTCACTTCACTGTCTTGTTTAGATCCCTCGTGTTTTCTCTCCTCCTGCATCCCTTTTTCCTTGATTTCCCTCCCCAGAAGCCCCACATTTCCTCCCTTACTCTAATCCGCTGCTCGACATGCTCCCTCTTTGTTCTGCGACCCTGACATGTCGTCTCGTTCCCCTGCTCCGAGGACAGCCCCGGTGTGCTCGGGATAATGGAATGAAATGCTGGAGTGATAAACCCCGGAGGATGCTTGGAAAAAACACAGGAGTGTGTCAACCAGGGTGATAACACTCTATTCTCTCGTGCATCTGTCGGAGGAGCAGGGATTATGGTTTTACAGGCAGGCTTTGCCGATTTGCAGCCCCCTTCTGCAGCCTGGGATGTTTACAGTGGAAGGTATCATGGGTGTCACGGGGGCACATCTGTCTTGCACAAAGGTCTTCATTAGTTTAGAGCATTGCTTCATGATGTGCAACCACATCTTAGTAGACAGGTAATTTAAAGTTACTCTGTCAAAGTTTAAAGCATCGCTAGGATGTTAAAATTCACGCTGAAATGCCACTGCACTCTTGGATGTAGATGTTTAATTTGTTTTCCAGTTACACAGAAGTGTCACAGAGCTATCATCACAGGAAGTTAAGATCACTATTATCAGCAAGTGTTAATAGTTTAGTATGAAAGTGTGAAATTAGTCTGTTTTTCCTACTATCAACAAATCCCACAAAAGGTCTATGGAGCCACAGCCTAAAATAGCTTTTTCCTTTGTGCCAGAGAGAGAGAGCTTCACTGTTTTCCGGTAACTATTAAAAACACATCAGTGAGCGGTTGCATTGGGCGTCACGTTCTTTCATTATAATAAACATGGGCTCTGTAGTTTAATTTGATTCAGCCCTGCATACTCCTGCTGCTGTAAATACTTCCAGTAAGGAAGTCAGTAAGTCAACGAGCCAGCTGGTTTATAACTTTGGTCATTTTGTTACTATTAATGGTGGTTTTTCACCAACCATATCCCTTAAATACCTTTTACAGTTTCAACTCCGACGTACAATTCTGCAAAAACCTTTTCAAAAAACAGAACTCCAAAAACAATGGCACATCACAGCTATATTATGGTTAAAATTAAGGGAGGATTGTGGAAAATGGGTGCTGACTTCTTTTTTTTTTACATTAAAGGATAAAATGTTGTCAATCAAATGTTGATGTCAGTCAAAATTAGATTTAATATATTTTTGTGGCTTCACACTTTACATTGTCATGTCTGAGGTTTGTGCAGTGCACCTACATTTGCTCGTCCGCCTCCATCTTGATTATCCTGACAGTAATTGTTTTTGAACAGTAGAGATGTTTAAATACTTACTGTTTGTACTGCAGATTCTGATTGGAGGGAAGTATACTTTATTTCTCTACCACAGTACAAAAAATATTGAAAGTATTTTCTTTGGCTTGCACTTTGATCTGGTCGACCTGGTCATTATCAGACATGAAATAAGATTCAGAAGACGTCGAGGCTTTGAGTTAGGATTTCGGTGTAGTGAGGGCCTGAGGTGAGGAATCAATAAAAACTGATTGGTAACTCTGTTTTGTTGCTGCAAAACAATTATCAGAGTTTGAGGCTCTTGGTAAAGTTCAACACATGAAACTTAGTAGTTTCTAGTAAGCATTATGTCTTCTGCTATTACACTGCAGCCACCTGCTCTTGACCCCAATCTCCCTCAGATCCACACAGGCAGGGGAGGTGGACATGTTCTACCTCCTCAGTCTAACTCCCCACATACCACTTTGACTTAACCTCAACCCATCTGACAATCAAACATTTTCTAAAGTGACCTTCACCACAAAAAGGAAAAAAAAATAAATCTAATAAGTGAGGGAGGGAGCCTCAGAAGAAAACCTCTCACCCTAAAAATAGAAAAGGTGGCAATTAAGTGCCAATCTAATCATCCCTCTAGTAAACGAGCCCTGAAGATTCCACCCTCATATCCCCAAGGCTTTTTTTTTTCACACCACTTCCTCATCATCGCTGGCTATCGGCTTAATTACGCCCCCGCCATCCCCAGATAAGAGAGTGATAGCCTTATCACCACGGCTCATTTCCAAATCCATGAAATTAATAAAGTCTACCTCCCATCTCAGTTCTGGGGCCAAACTTATATTAGCTGCCACGTACGAAAACTCAGTGAAGTAGTACTTTACTTGTTCTTACAGCTGGCAAAGAAAAGCTACAGGAAATCACGCACATGGAGATTAAACGAACGAAAGAGGTTTTTGTGTTTTGGGAAACTCTTAAACTCTATTCATGCAGTAGTTTTTCCCCCTAATGAGGGTTATGTCTGTGTGTTAGTTTTATGATTCCCGTGCCTTCATTTATCACTTGCACAGTTGCTGGATTGTCCATTTGATTCAGTTAACTACTTAATTTTCCTTAATCTCCACCTTGGGAGAACAGCTATATTGCACAGATCTGCTTCCTTTGGGAGTGGACTTTGCACACATTACTTTACATGTGTGTGTGAAATATCAATTAGTAGGAATATGTTACAATACAAGCGCTGCCATCAGACAGAACATAAAGCTCCCATATTGTTATAACTGATAGTTTCTTTACTGTAGATCATCAATAAACCTCTAATCAAATAAAGGGGAGCTTCTTTCCAGTCGGATCAACCTTGAGTCGAAGACTTCTCCAATTCTCCATGTTGGCTGCTGTAATCAGTGGGGAGACAGCTGGTTTCACCACGCTGTTCCACCTGCCTGCTCCCCTGAGTAAAGGGCTGTGCTTCACCGACCAAATCCACTCCAAGTCTCTCTCTAAGGCACACTCCAGCATGACTGGCAGGGGTCTCACATATCGATTTGAGGGAAAAGGGAAGGTTGGGCGGACCCGTCACCGCACCGTAGCTGGCAGTGGAATGAGACGGGCTCCCACTAGGTTTGGGCCTGTCATTTATTTCTAAACGGCGGCAGATGGTGGTTTTGGCGCTTGCACCATCCGCTCAATCTCCCAAGGTGCACTTTTGTGATGGATGTGGCGAATGGGAGCGCTGCAGAGAAGGCTGAGGCACATCTGCGCAGGCCGATAACAGGGGGCAAAGTATGTCTGGGCTTTCTAGACGTCAACTTGCTTTCACATATTACTCATTCCCACACGGGCCTCTTGAGAATTCGCATCTTTTGAGTTTATTTCCTTCTCACTTTCATAGCTTAGCTTTTTGCAGCTCTTATCAGCAGGACACCTTTCTGTTTACTGTGCAGGTGGACTTTCAGGTTTGACATAGCTACTGGGCTGGAAAAATCTATACAAATGTTGCAAACTGTGCATACGTAAGCGAAGCAAAACAAAAAACAGATAATGAGCAAGTACAGCTACCTCTTCCAAAAACAGGTGAAGGAAATCATTTATATAAAAGTTTACTCAAGCACAAATATGTCATGAGTAGAGGTCTACAAAGCTTTCCGGAGCCCAGATTGATTTTTGAGATTGTTTTGTCTATTAAACAAACAATTTATTAAACAACGCCAAACTCTAATTTAAGATGAGGGAAAGCAGCAATTCCAGGCACTGCATCAGCTTAAGCAAATCAGTTAGTGTAAGATCTGCTGATTCATTTTCTATCATCACATAACCGTAACAATACTTTTACTGGAATAAGAAAATTTAGACATATTTCCACCTCTGTTGTTTTTCACGATCCACTGAATCTGGCCTTCATTGAAGTGGTTTACAAACACACCCTCTGCCCACGCATTGTCTGACATAGTAGATCCAAAGACACATTAAAGTGAGCAATCACCGCCTAACAACACCCTTTGCAAAGGTCACGTCAGCACCCATCATCCTAATCATGGAACACCATCACTTTCCATGATTTAGGGTTGCAGTAAAAGCATCATCACCCGCCCAGCCGCATCCCTGCCCATAAACGTATCCATGGCAACAGAGACGTTGGGCTGCCCTTCGACGATGCATCTTTGGGATTCTCAGTCCGTCGCTGCAGGGTGACAAGTCAGGCGTAAAGAGTCGATTTAGCTGCGGCGTTGGGGAGGCTCACACATTAACAGAAAGGAAATAGGAGCCAGCAAATACTTAGTGGGTGATTGGCTCAGCAATAACAGAACACCCCCTTTGGCAGCTCGTCAAGCGGTGCTATACGGATGCCATTACAAACAGGGAGCCATTAGCAGGCACCAAGGCTTTGTGAGGCATGTCGCTGCTACATGCCTTTAACCCCCAGGCCTGTTTTAAGATCTGTATGGTCAGCTGTATAGTGCTCATCCTCCCTGTGTGTTTGTCTTTTTTACATTTTCAGATAAATAGGTACAAGTATTGGCATTTAGGAAATATCAGTTTTCATTCAACCACAATTAAATGCAGCATTTAAAGAACAGTTCATGCACAGCATAAAAGGTCTAGTACAGGTCCCTCCCAAGGCCTAGTTACATCAATCCTCTTTACAAAAAGAAGCAATTTAGGTCAAATTGTGGCACACTGTGTATACACAACGCCTCAGAGGATCAGACCCAGATCTGAGTCAGAAACAAAACCTTTCTGTTTGCCTTTATCAACTGAGAGCGTCAGTCTGCACTTTCAATTCCATATAGAGGTACAATAATGTTATGGTTTACTGCTTTAATAGCAGCTATTTAGTGCATTTTTGCTGCAGAACTAAGTTTCTAAACAGATACACAAATCGTAAAAGCTTCCTTTTGCTGTAGGCAGCACTAGAGACTGGAGCTGCATTATAATGATTTCTTCACTGTAGGAAAATGTGCTTTGTTTTGTTTATGCCTCATGCAGTGTTGAGCAACAACACACATTGTATGTAAGTAGCTAGACACACAAAGATGTGCTTAATATGCAGTAAAAGGCTAACCTAAGCAGTGGTGGGATGAAAATTTCATATCACTATTTGGCGCATTGATGTTTCGACTATTTTTCTGTTTACTGTTGTGTAAAAATGCCTGTCAGATATCATCTGCAGGTTATTATGACTGTAATTCTACACTGAAACCAACACCAAAGACATTTCTAACCTTGTGGTCACATTACAATCCACAGATTCAGATTCCAAGTGCTCAGAGAAGCCTGTTAATGCTAATTTCATACTCTTGCAGTTTTACTTATCACCTCTACTGCCTCTATATTCTGTTATAAATGACACAATTATGCTTGATAACTGAAATAATTAGTTACTGGCATTCACAGATAACTGGTCTTGTGAATGAAATAGCTAATTAGACACAGGCTGCTAAAGTGGAAACCTGGAGATATTTTTTGTTTAATACAGTGCTAGAGTATGTTCAGATGCACAGTCGAATGAGACAAGGGGAATGTACACATTCAAAACTAATTTCTGCTCAGGTCTGATTAGTTTGAATTTCATTTCATTTCTGCACAGGGAAAATAAGGTTTTTCCACTTAACTTCAACTGCATGCATCTGACATGTATTTTACATGCTGAATTTGTTTTAACCATGTTGAAACAAATCATGCTTTTTTTCCTTCTTGAACACTACTTATGCATGGATGCATCATGAGACAATGGGCCCCTGAACACACACATAAAAGACCACCTGACTTCCTGCCATAGAAGATCAACACTATTAATATATAATAAGATATAATATATCTGAAAGTGGTGAGGTGCTGTCAAAAAAGTGATAGACTCACAAAGCAGTGCTGGCAGCGATGCAGAGATATTCCATACCTTTGCCCAAATAGAGTCTGTTATGTAAAATTAGGTGCCTGCCCAGCCTGGGCCAGCTGTGTGCACTTCACTAACCTCCCCTACCACCCATGAGTTGGTGCGCAAACACCCCAGGAGGTTCTTTTTTTTTTTTTTTCGCAGTCCCACAGGCACCCTCATTGACTGGCATCTCATTAGTAAAGCAGCGCGCCATACTCGTGTGTTCACCGCCAGACAGGCCACGCCACATGCTGCATGTTAATTGCAGAGGCGTAGCCAGCATGAGACGACCTTGTGTGGTAAAAGAGGAAAAAGGCAAAGAAGTGGGTTTTGTTTAGCGTCTGGTGGGAAGGGGGCTCTCCTGCGAACTGCTTTTGTCATGACCTTGGCGAGCAAAGTCAGCCAAGTCTGACCACTCAGATCATAAAGTGAAATCTCATTAAAACATATGAAGCAGTGTGATGTTAAATACACGGAGTAAGCACTTCACTTATCACAAAGTGTTATATAACAGCATGTAATGAGTAAAGCATCTTATTGAGTGACATTATTGTGACATTAATTTGCTGCTTATCATAACTTTACTACAATTTCAAAGTCCTACTTTGTTCTTTTGCTTGACAACTCATTACGTTCAAGGCTTCAAGGGAAAGTCACATTCAAAATATGTTATGACAGTAATTTAGCACATCTTGGCAGTAATATATGTATTTCCACCTTCTGTGACATTAATTTACAACATGTCTCAGCTGTATTATAGTTTTGAGGTTTGGGTCATCCTTACAAAGGGCATGTAATTTCCACTGAACATGAAAGGTAGCTTTGTAAACCCAGAATATCATTGCATACTCTGTGATACAGAAGGCAATATTCTCTTTGGCTAGTAGACGTGGACTTCTCATGACCAATGTATTTCAAATGCTGAACTCTGCCTGCCTATATCTGTAATTTCATCATAACATCTCCAGTCCAATAACTCGACCTTTTTGGCAGCACACTCAATCTCAGCACTCACATCTGACATGTTTTCTCAAGCAGCTAACCTGTAAAATCCTCAGATTAAATTCCAACTCATGACACAACACTTGGATATGAAATGGAAATTGAGGGGAAAAAAAAAACTAAAGGGAGAGTCCGGAGTATGTGTTTGTCCAAAAAAAGGTCAAGTATTACACCTATAACATCCCCAGTAAAGTGATAGAAGATATGGTGGAGTGGTGGAATTCTGGCAAAATGTTAAGTAGTTCCTGCAACATAAAGTATGTGTTATGTGTGTGAGAGAGCCTAGACGGCCTGTCTAAGTGCCATTAGTTCTTCCCTGCCACTCATTGATAAAGAGGCACTGCCATCAGCCAAACCAGCCATCTCCTTCAGTCCTCATTAAAATGTCGTCATATTAAAAAATCATTTCAGGCCTTAGCTGATGAGCGTTTTATTGCCTTCATGAAAATGTTCTCACTTTGGAGTCAACGGGAGAGAGAAAACCTTCAATGAGTAATGAAAATGGGGAGGGAGAGAGAAAGAGAAAGGACAAAGTAGATAAGGGTGATTTGCTGCATACTTGGGAGGACAGCTTCGATTTTTAGACTATTAATAATTTCTTGATTTTGCTGCCCTACATAAACATCCTTTCTTTATAGTAATGTACATATCCATGACAATGATAGTGATCCTTTATCCTTTGCAGTGACCTGAACATGAGCTCAGGCTATTATAGCACCTCAGTCAAGAAAGAATACCTCTAACTCTGCAATGCAGTATTGAGCCATGTTACATAGGATGTAGGAAAATGAAGCAATGAACAGACTTTTACCTTCATGAATTTAATGACCTCAGAAACTAATTGCACCACTAGTTTAATTTGCCATAGTTTCAATGATGTTGTAAAAGTTAAATCAATGCAGCCAATCATAGCTCAGGCCAACTAGCCGTTAATGCTGCTAACAAATACTACATCTACATTCTCAGTAAAAGACTAAATAGAAAACCAAATTTCCTATGTGGTTAACTCGACCTTTCACCTTTTGCAGGTCAGTCAGATGTTTCACTCAAACAGAGAGTCTGGAGTTAATCGTCTGCTCGCTTACAAAATGCTACCACAAGCACTTTTTATCATGGAGACATGTGAAATGGAAAAAGCAATCTAATATCCCTGCAATGGGAAAACAGCAGCAGCAGAAACTTAGAGGCTATCAGATGGAGTATAAAGGTTGCTGGAGAGGGAAATTTCACACATGCACACTAATGGTGAACTAATGAAACTCCTTTTAATGACATCAGGGCCTGTAGTTGCTATATGTTGTACATGTGAAGCCTGAATTTGCTGTTGCAGATTAGGTTTAAATGGACACATGCTTACATCTATTCATCCTCACTGTGGTGTGCTTCTGCTCTTATTGCTTTGACTAATTTCCAATTTTATTGTCACCTTTTCCAGTTTGGTGATTTGCTGCACAGATAATAAGCCAAGCAGCATGCAAAGATATCCTGCAAAGTCTGAGCAGAAAACTGATGAGTTAAAGTATAGTCACTCCTGCTGCACATCATTTCATGATGTAAATTTAATGCCACCATATGCTGATGTTTTCAGGCACCACTGCTGATTAAATGATTTGCTTTTATCTGATGAAGAGGTAAAACTTTTCCGCTGTTTGTTATGTTGCGGCATGCTATCTGTCTCTTCCCGATAATCAAATTTCTATTCAAAGTGGAGCAAAAATAACCACATTAGCGGCGAGTGTAGATACAGTACTCTTTCCCTGAGCTGTGTGTTTTGTTTATGAGATGTTTTAATTGTAAATAGAAACAACAGTGTTCCAAAATCAATCTATTAATGCAGGAAACCATGAATTATGAGAGGAAATTACTGGGACTAGTTTCATACACACACACACACATACACAAATGGAGAAACAACAAACACTTAGCACACAAACACACGGTTCGTAGGAGTACGTTAATGTCCCTGCAGAATATACACATAAGTACTTGATTGGCCTCAAGGGATGTAATATCTACGCTTTAATTTCAGATAGCAAGTAAGCATATCCTGTTACAAGCCATTACAAGAGTTTAATGCCAGGCGCTGTGATGGGGGGTGGTGTTTGTTATGCTCTCATTTTACATCCTCACTTCTTGGGATTTAGCTCTGTTTGAGATGAGATGAAAAGATTTCCGCTATTTGGGCTACAGCTGGAGTTTCTCGACTTGCAAAATTTACTCACGTAATTAAAAGCATTCCGTTAAAAATAGCTCCACTGATTGTTTCTCCTCAGTTAAAGCTGATTTAGAAGTAGGAGTAAAAAAAGTTAGAGAGACATAAAGTAGATGTAACTAATTGCTTTCCCCTGCTGGGTAATACACTTTATTTTGGATGTACACTACACTGTGGACAGAAGCATTAGTTTCATGCCCTGGCTCTGGGCTCATGTTCCTTCTCTCCAGATTTGCTTGTGGCTCGGGTTTTTTGGTTGTAGTGCAGACAGAAGATGCCAAAAAACAATGTTGGGTCATTACTCATCCAACAACCTATTGAGATCTGGGCAGAAATAGAAACTAGGCTAAAATGTGCCAGTCAAGAGAAGCCAGGACTGCAGAAAGTATATTAGTATGTGCTTTAAAAGTAACCCAACAACGGTTATTTAGATAAAATAACTGTAGTATGACAAATGATACCTGTAATTATGACAGGAGCAAAGAAGGAAGTTGGGTGATGTTTTTTATTATTGTTAAAGTTGTGTAAAGAGGAGCTCAAAATGGATGAAAGAGTTAAAATGTTGGAATCCATCATTCCCTAAACCTTCCCAAACCTTAACCGTAGCACTGTCACAACTCAAAACTGATTTATTTTCCAATGGTAATTTGTGGCAGACAAATGATGTAATCTTACAGATAGTGTTGGCAGATCTGACCAGGAATCGTATCACTGCCATTGTGGAACACATAGAAATACAATAAATAATGTTATATGTAATGTTACATATACAGGACTTTTTTTTATCATATCACAAAGGTTGGAAACCACTGGATAAATAATGTGTTTTTTTGTAAAACATGAAATATTCAAATGCAGATATCCTCAAAAGTGTGCTTAGTTATTTGAGTAAATGTACTGTTCTTGGAGCCGTTGCACTGTTGGAAGAAGAACCACTATTTCAGTTAAATATGACTCAAGCCAGTGGCAGAACATGAAAACTGAAGATGATCTGTAACTTGCTAAAAACATGTTTTAGGGTGTAATAAAAGCTGAGAAATACTGCGTTAGGGGGATGATATTCATTTGTGACATCCTCATTTCATATTCTCACCAGTTGGGCATGCCTCAGTTTTGAGGTGTAATATAGGCCTGCCAAATCAGCGGTAGCCCCATTACTCATCCCCCTCTGTGCTGTCTCCTGGCTTGTGCTCCGGCGCTAATGCAGATTACAGGGATGTATGAGGGCTATTTTGTTCGCTGCAGGGTGGAAACGATCACAGGCAACCCAATCCCTCTCTAATGAACGACTCTACATCTGTTCCCCGCACGAAAGCCTACCTGGAGATCCATCAGAGCCAAGCCCATCAGATCTGAGGCTGCTATATCTATTGAACATCAATTATAGATGCTTTGTGTGAAAAATTGGGTCACTCCATCAACACCAGCCCTTGATCCTCAGAGACATTGTTTGGTTAAGTGATTAGTGGCTTGAGTTTAGATACAGTTTTGAGTGTTAAATGGTCCATTTATGATACATGAATATATAGACACAAGGGATGCAGTGAAGGAGAATAATCTTGGCTTTGTCATCATGATAATATGGCTCAAACTTTCTTTGTGCAAAGAAATATGTTTAAAAGTAGTAGTGGTAAAAGTAGAATTAATCACACTAATCCACACTTATTTGTGATCTCTCAGACTCTCAGTCACTTGTGTTTGTGGGATTTGTGCAGGTGAAAATCCACACAGGTGTAAAACGCATTCCTCATAATCGATAAACTCATTTTTTTTCCCTGCTGCAAGACGATCTGAAGTGATAAATGAGCCAAGCTGCATTATTCGTAGCCGAAAATCACTCGTAATGTAAATTCATTTCCAACTTGCTCCCTGACAGAGAACACAGACAAATTATTCAAATTTCTATCTATTCTGTGACCAGAACACATCCAAAACCACACGTTTAGTCTTTATGTAAGTCTCTCCTCATCTGTTGGGTAAATAGACCATTCATCATATTATTGGGCTTTTATAGCTTGACTGTTTGAGCGATCTGTCTCTCAAACAGCCTCTCTCCCTGGCAGCCCAATCAATCATTTTTCAATGAAGATGTCACAGCTCATTGTGTGGAGTGTTATCCCAAACAATTTCCAGAGCCTTTTTGGGTGATAAATTAAAAGTTAAACTTTTGTTCATGAGATTGGTCGGTCATCTACAAAATGTGCAGGTTCTGTACTATTACTGCAGCTAATGGTGTTTTACCTGTATACTTTGTGGTTTTAATGCTAAATTCACCTCCTGTTAACAATTTTCACCTCAGGAGATATATTAGATTTGTAGAAATGTCTAAGTTCACTAACTGTTAACCTTTCATATTATGCTATATCCACAACAAAAGGACATAATTGGTTTGAAGCTAATAGCAGTTTGAAGAAGTTGTGGGCGTGCCTGGAAACTTTTAGAAGAGGAAAGAAAGTATTTTCTAGCTAATGTTGCAGCTAATAGAGTTGGAGTTTTCAAGACACTGAGTCATCAGATATTCACTTATTAAAAACAGAAAACAGCTCTGGTGGAGTAATAAGTTTTCCACTGTTCAGGCTGAATTATTACTCTTACACATCACATCTTCTCTTCTCTCTCTTCTGTCTTTGTTGCAGGATCCTTCAGGAGTTGACACAGAGACCTGTGACACCAGGAACCTGAATGCTGGCACCCAATTTCACATGGTCAAGTTTCAGATGACACAGTAGACAAAAGAAACAGGGAAGACATGAACACAAGCATCTGTACATATCGTGCAATACACATGCATGATGCTCCTTCTTTTAAAGTTAAATATTTCGCTCAACACACTTCTGCTCATAGTATCAGACAGAAAACACAATTCTGCATCTACTACAGTACAGTAGTATTCTTTGAGTAGTGTTGCAACATTAAGAAACATTTTGAAGTTGTAGCAGCTTTAACTTTAGATGTTGTACTGAGTTGTATAATGCGACAGCAGTGGAGACAGTATGAATAAGGTTTAAGGCCATGCTATTTTAATATTAGATTATTATTCATCTGCAATCTGCATTTTAATGTTGGAGTTAGTTGAGGTGAACATTTGAACTACTTTATATACTTCCAGGTAATTGAATCCATTATAATACATCATATATTATATAGTAATTTTATTTTCATCTGCATATTAAGTAGTATTACAGCTGCCAAGAAAATGTAAGGTGCCAGACCTTACAATTTTTTTTAAAACAGTGCAGTAGAAGAAGAAAGTCCCATAAAATGGAACATACGGAATTCTTAGTTGTAGATTAATATTTGAACAGCGCCATAATGGCCACAGAAATTATGTTTTCCACAAGTATCTCAAATCGAGATACATAACATAATGGCCTAGTTTATCAGTGCATGGAAATCCATCCTCTCTGCAGTCTAATTAGTAAGATTAATGTAATCTGTTACCTCACTACTCACGCCTCGTCTTGTGAGGCCTATGTGATGATCTGTGGGTCTGTTCTTTGGTGTGTCATCCCCCCCCCCAACACCACCTCCTCCTCCACCTCCCCACCCTCAGTGCACTGCAGTAGCATTATTAAACTTGTATAAGGTCATTAGCATACAAAGCAGGAAACCTACCGCCGTGGAGTCATACATATTTATCTGGACGTGGCTGACTTGTGCGTGCATACACTCGTACTGTAACCCCTTTTACATACAGGCGTGACCGGCTTTCTACTGCATGAGAGCTGCAAACACAGACTATGAAGTGGATATTAGTAGGATCACGTCTTGATTTAAGGGATAGGCATTTATTTGTGTAACATCTGAAGAAACACAAGCTTGCTTTTGCCTGAAACTACACATTATAACGTGTGCATCTGCCTGTAAGACTAAGAAAATATGTGTATTTGGAAACAGAGCAGATGGAGTTTGGTTGGGTTCATCAGAGCAGTTTGCTCCAAGCATATCAAATATAGTTTACACACAGGAATTTCAGAGTGTAGTAATGCCTGCAATACATATTCATCTGCTGCTCGTTATCAAACTGAGAGAAAGACAAACAGAGAGCATGGAAAATAGTTGTATCACCTGTGAGTTACCTCTATCTTTTGAATGACTGTGAAAACAGCTCCTTTCTCTCTCCTTCCCTATTCCCTTCCTCTTCAAAATCCATTTTCTATCCCCATTTCCCTGCCCTCATGCAGATCACTTTATGCACTTTTCTACTTTTCCTCATCCTCCTAGCTGAGAGCACAAACCCTCCTTTTTTCTGCAACGTGGACTCCTCTGTTAATTCCTTCCTCCTTCCTTCTTTTTCTTCCCTCCTGTGAGATTGCTGTTGTGTCTTATGGCTTTTTATTCCTACGTGATGGTAGATGGGTTCATGTAGGAGTAGAAGCCACTAAACACGCGGTGAGTGCTCAACACGCTGGCCAACACACACAATGAGCTTCCTGTGGATATGACAGCTGCCATGTTCACATCACTGTCTTGCCCATTATCAAGTACAGTATATGCACACAGTAAAAAAATAGTACGTCACCACAAAGTGTTTATCATTCCAGGTTATGGTTTTAAACCACATTTCTAATACAAAAAATCTTAACACTTAATTGAACAATTGGTTTGAAGACAATTGTGCAGACTCTACAGTAAGTTTGGACAAATCAGTGTGACCAGATCTTCAGTTGTTAACAGGCCTACTTTTCCCACCTGCATGCTGGCTGCATGTGCCCTGAATTTCAAACTCATTCCTGCATTTCTCTGCCCTTGGGTCATTGTACAAAACTGGAGCTGGAAAGTTCCCACAGTAGAGATAAGGAGGAGCAGACGCCGCAAATGAAACCATTTGCAGAGGTAGGTCATGAAAGATGTTTATTCTCCTATGAAATAAAGTGTGAACATACTGCACACAGAAATCTGTGAAAGGACACTGTGAAACGCTTCTTGTCTGTTTGATTGATCAGACCTGCAACGCCTCCAAAAGTGCGAACATAACCCTCTATTACCCAAAAAAGCACTTTTGAATTTAACACATATGAAACACAATTTTCTTTTTGGATGTAATGTGTCAAATATTGCACATTTAAAAACATATATTATCTATTTGTTATACTGTTACAGCTAAAACCTCAACTTTTCCTCCATTGAGAAAAATGACCCTGTCTTCCGCATTTGGACCAAACATTGAAAAACAGAGGGAATTTTCTCAGCCTAGCAGTAAGAGTTTATAGCCAAGCTAGCAGCTCATAGAGACCGTGCTGAAGGACCGCGGCGCTTCAAGCTAAATACTGCTTGCTAACACAGAATAAAAATGCTAACATAAAATACTTAACATAACATAATTAGTCTAGTGTGTTAGCAACTAAGTAAGACAAAGTACATCTAAGGCTTATGAGAATATGAGTATAAGTAAGTATATTAAGTATATTTGTTAAATATATTTTTTGTTATAAACCAAAGATAAATTTAAACGTCTCATTTGAATATATGACTTTTTGTGACAGTGTGACTATATTTATTTATACTTTGGCCAATCTCTTTTTTGGGGGGGCTGTTGAAATAATGTGTTATTATTATTATATATTTTTATCATCATTTTTATCATAATGCATTAAAAAAAGAACCCTGATTAATAACACACAGGTGGAACTGTTGGGAACTCTTGATAAGAGCAC
>JAUBNQ010000015.1:8295262-8309640 GCA_032353495.1 Ctenopoma kingsleyae
TTTCCTTAACATATTAGGTAATGTTTTTGATTGTTATGATCATTATTGCCCGCGGACAGTGAAAATAAAAGAGACATTGAACTTAAGTTATGTCAATAATTAATTGAATCAGTCTGCCAAAGTTGATTTGAATTTAAATGTTTTATTATATATATATATGTCATTACTTTTAATTAATTAGTCACATAGCGTGTAATTAATTAGATTTTTTTTTTTATAGCTTGACAGCCCTACAGATATTCTCAGACAAAGCACCATCCATGACAGCAGTTTCTAAGTTGTCAAAACAGATGATGATTTGAGTTTTGTATGGCCAGTCGTGTATACGCTACAGCACGTGTGCCTGCTGCAGACTTTGAAGGAGGTTTTATTACTCAAACAGGACCCAGACTTTCAGATTTCAGTTTGGCTCTCTACAGGCAGTCAAAAAATATTACAGAAGGCTCAGAGAACCATGAATGTCTGTACCAAATTTCATGCCAATACATTAGATAGCTGTTGAAATATTTCATTCTGGGCCGAAGTGCTGCCAGGCTGACTAAACATTTTAAATCACAAATTTGGAGATGCATGGTTTTCACAAGACAGCGATTTCAGTAATTGCAGTTCTTTGTTTATTCAGCATTTGTTTTGTTTTTTTGACCTTTATTTTACATATGCTTTTTACACGGGTCCTCCTCTAAATATATAATTTTTCTGTTGAGTTATTCTGCCCTTTTACATCTTTTCAAGCATCAGCGTGAAAACTGTAAATCAGCTCAGTGCAAACCCCTTAAATTCCTGTCCACTGACAAATTAGGTCCAAGACATTTAGACCATCTCAAAATGGCTGATAATGCTATTTATCAGCAGTATCTCTCTGCCTGAGCTGAACTTAGTGTCAACCAATTAAGCAAGAAATTCAAATTATCCTGCTGCTGGGTCGAGTTGGGTGCTAAGGGGTTTGGGTTTAAATGTCAACCTTCTGTTTGTATTTGCTCACTCTCTCTCCTCCTAAAGAGAAAAAAAAAGTCTTAATGGGTTGTTGTCTGAATCCAAAAACCTGAATTATTAATCCCTGGATATTACAAGAATTTGACACATGCTTGCAATTGTGTGACATTACTTCTCTGCTTTCTAATTATTCAAGACTAAACTGGAATAGTTATAGTCTGCTGGGGTTTAATGATTTATTCAAGGCTGTAAGTTGTTATGATCTAATATTCAGTGGGTGGGATGGGAAGTTTCTTTTGCTGGCATTATCAGTTTAATTTATTTTTCAGGTTCCCACTCCTACGTAGTTTTTTTTTTTTCTTTACAAAGACATGAGTAGGTCTGAGAGAATAGTATAGCAGGGGGAGACACATTAGCGGAGGATGAGAGAGCATTCGATCCTGAACCAACAAGGTTCATGAGAATGTAAAGGTGGGAATCAACCATTATAGCATCTATGGGAAAGAGCATGCATTATTCAAAACACCAATGGCATATGAAGGGGAGGTTGTGTTTGAATAGATTGCTGCCATCCTCTGTTTCGCCTGAGGGTGTGTATGCCTTTTCCTGCGTTCCCCAGTTATGATTTGACTGTGCAGCGAACCTCACATTTCCAAAATGTCAAAATATTGTGGTGAAATAAGACAGTACAGCCTCATTTTCACTTTGACAGCTGTGCATTTCTTTAAATTATGCAATGGCTTTCATGAGTCCTCGAGTTATGACTGAGCCGTACAAGGTCACATAATCCTTAAGTTCAGGTAAAAAACATGAAATTGGAGAAATGGGATTTTCATCTGACAGTTGCAATAATGTGGTGTTTGTGTACAGTAGGTTTAATGTATGAGTGTTGTGCTACTGTATCCACCTCCCTCAGGCTAAACTTTGATTTTCCTGTAATAAATAATGCTCTTTTGTGTTCTGTGTTTCATTTGTTCCCTGTTGTAACGTCAGCGCTGCTCAATAAATTATGAATTATGCCTGTTCAACCTGCTGCATATCTCTTGTTTTATTTGCCTGTCAAACTCTTTTTTTTTTTTTTGATGTTGTTGTTGCTCAAATGTCACACAAACGCACACCCCAGATGTACGCACAAACACACACCAGGCCTCCAGTTTCCAGTTTTACAAGAGGGCTTTACTTGTAAGTCAGACTGTTTAACTCAAATCTCTCACAGGATCTGATAAAAACTCAAGGCAAAGTCAACACAAGAGGCAGACTGGTTTATGTGAATAACATGTAGCTAAATAGTACAAACAGTGAGTGAACAGAAGGAATACAGCAGTAAAAACATTGTAAAATATTAGCAACATTTA
Source organism: Ctenopoma kingsleyae (assembly GCA_032353495.1). Classification (NCBI taxonomy): domain Eukaryota; kingdom Metazoa; phylum Chordata; class Actinopteri; order Anabantiformes; family Anabantidae; genus Ctenopoma; species Ctenopoma kingsleyae. Next base: position 8,297,551 of record JAUBNQ010000015.1, read on the forward strand.
AAATGGAAATAAGCTTGAGTAAATGGAAATTGCTCAGACACAAAGTACTGAAATACCTAGTAAGGACCCAGTAAGGACCCCTTTGTTGCTCAGTGTATGTTAAAGCCACGAAATGATCATACTTAACACCACTGATTCATTATAAAATAAAGATGTTATTCTTGCTGCACAATGCTATCCCACAAAGATGTCTAAAAGCAGGTGAGCTGAAGGATTGTTTAGGGATTACTCTGGTAAAGAGGATGAATTGCAGAGGCACAGCATGAGTCTTTCACTGTCTTTTCTCACAGATTTTGGGCAGCAAACCTCGCCTACACACACCAGCTGGCTGTTGTCTGGGGGAATCGCCTCAGCCATCTCTTTTCTGATGAAATCGCAGGAAATCCACAAGCAGCCGAAGGCAGGCCACACATCCTTTTTTTTTTTTTTTTTAACCCCTTCTCTATTCAATAATTCTCCATGATAGGCTTCTCCTTTGAGCACTGGCACCACTCCTCATTCCAATTAGTGAAAGGCAAAGAGGCCCCCTTGTTTGTCGGCACGCAAGCAGTAATTGGATAATCCCTGAAATTTGGGCGAGTTCACAAAAGGGAATCTGTAATTAAACCAGAAAGTCTGTCAAATATTTACACAGATGAGTTCTGCAAAGTATAGATAAAGAGCATGAGTCAACACTATTGTAAAGGGTTTGAAAATCCTGCAAAGTTTCATGCACGAGGGAGAAATATGAGTCTTGTCATAAAGTTTAGCCTCTAGTGTAGACAAAAAAAATCTAATGCAGCCTAAGATTAATGTGAACAATGTTTTGTATAATCCCTGTGTTTAATCAGCTTTAAATCCACCTTTAACATGTCTCCTCATGTTCATTTATATCTCCCTCCATGAGCTCAGTGGATTTGCCAGGGGAACATGAACATGAATATTATTTTTAATAAACAAGGCTCAGATTTGAAATGCTAACATGCTAATGACTACGAGGCAGAATGTTTACCATCTTAGTTTAGCATGTTCACAGGCTAACATTTGCAGTAGCATATGTAATTAGTTTTATGTGCATTTGGTGAAATGCTTTTCACTAAAGGCCCACACATAACTTATGTTCCCTGTCTTTATTACATCCTTAGAAGAGAGTAACGTGCACAATATTTTACAAAACCATCCAAGTCAAGTCACGTCAATTTATTGATAAGCGCATTTAAAAACAACGCAAGCTGACCAAAGTGCTGTACAACGCCCTCAATTATACCCACATACAAGGTGTAAACAGTTTTAGCACAGATACTCAAAGTACATACTGTATATATAAATATATATACACACATGTACATGTACATATACATACATATGCATATGAATATATACATAAACACACATATGTAAATACACATACATATATATACACAACAACCATAAAAGATAAAATAGCTCATGCTGGTTTAAAAGCCAAAGGGGAAAAAAAGGGTTTTTAGACGGGACTTAAAAGTTGCCACTGTTGGTGCACTTCTAATGCTGAGCGGTAGGCGGTTCCACAGTTTCATCCAATACTTATTTATTTAATATTTTTAAGTCTTGGGTTGTTTTGGAATACTTTTGATTTTGCCTTTTTATACCACATTAAAAATGTTCACCATTGAAGTTGCCTTGCAATTTGATCACAGTGCCTGAGGGTAAAAGATGTTAGTGAACAACGGCAACATCTTCCTCATGGATACTAGATGAAAACTCAATAGGATTCATCCTCTGGAGACTATGACTGTATGTACAAAATTGTATATGTCAGATTCTCCAATAGTCCTTGTTTTGCAGCTTTTGAATGATAAAAACTCAGGTGTTGTCCATAAGCCGACATGGCATTTTGGTAGCAATCTGCTCACAGTGCGACCTATGGACATCCCATTGAGACAACAGTGTGCTGAGTTACACAGATTTTTCTCCACATCTCACTGAAACCCATCACAACGAGACGTCTCCTCTCAGAGTCCACTTAATGAGAGTGTAGCGTCAGCATTCTGGCTGCAATTACAGTGCTTAGGACTCTTTAATGATATGTTAATGGTTTGGCTGTATTACCTCTCAGCTGCCCAAACAACATTAAATACCCTGCGGCTGATTAATCTGGCGTTCCACAAAAACAACCAATTAGAAGGAAAATGTTTGAATCAACTTCTGCCAACAACTTTAGAACAAAATAAACACACAATAAAAAATACTACAAAAGATATTTAATGTAAAACACAGTAAGTACATATGATAACTGGAGTTTTAAGATCAATTTATTCCTGTTTCCCTTTAAACTGATTACTATTTGTGATATTTTAGAAAGCAGGATTGTGCTCTAATGCACAATGACTTTTAAAGAGTTAGGGTTATTTTGCTCAAGGGCACAGTGCCAAAACACAAAGCTGTTGATGAGCACTGGGTGTCATGCAGGTCAAATGTGTGACCTTTCAGTTGCATAAGACTCTGTCTAAACAGCAGGCTGCCCTGCATTCTCACTCCTGCTGCAGTGTCTGCACCAAAGTCAGAGACACAGAGAGATTTTTAAAACATCTAACAAGTTTTTTTTTCTACTAAAAACTATGAAAAGGAATCTTGACAAATAGTCAAATTAGCAAAAGGTCTCCTGCAAGAGATGCTTAAAAGAACATCCTCTAATAATGTTGTGAAATATAAAGGAAAACACTCAGCTAAACAAAACATTTTTCACTCCTCACCATTATCACTGAGTCACATATAATTACACTGTGACATAACCAACAACTCCCAGCACCATATCACTCTCGTCGGCATGATAGCTCCCAACGTAAAAACTCCCAGGACCATATGATTATTAATGTACGACACCTGAAGTCAAACCTGAGGGGAATTCTCCAGGAGTTCCTTTTAGTCACGTGCACAGAGCGGTGACAAAGCACTGTCAAGTCTGTAGAGGAGATGGTGACATCTACGAAACAGACAACACAAGTACAAGCAGTGTAGGAGGAGGAACAATAGTCAGACGGTGATAAGTGTGTTTAGTTTTGTACTGTACAGTGCTGTTCATACTTGGGTAATTTCTTCCGCAGTATACAGTCTACAGATGCATGATATATGATAACAAAACATATAGAGGCTTAAACTTCAGTGAAGAAAGAAAACTTCTTTCTTGTAAAGGATATTCCCTTGTCTGGTGTTTTAGTGTTGAACACACGTATGAGAGCTATGAAGAAAGTCTTTAAAAAAGCAGGAGTCCCGACACTTTAGTGGTTTCATACTGCTATCATGTTTGAATATCAAATCAGATCAATAATATAGATAATTAAGGATGAAATGGGCAATAAAAAAGAAGTTATATACACACACTGATCAGCCCTGAACACTGAAACCACTGACAGGTGAAGTGAATAAAACAAGGAGTGGGGTATATTAGGCAACAAGTGAAAAGACAGTTCCTGAAGTTAATGTGTTGGAAGCAGGAAAAATGGGCAACTATAAGGATCTGAGTGACTTTGACAAGGACCAGACTGTTATGGCTGGACACCTGATTCAGAGCTCCTCCAAAATGACAGGTGTTGTGGGGTGTCTGTGGTCAGTACCCACCAAAAGTGCTCAAAGCAAGGACAATCTGTGGAAAGGCTAACCACATAAGAAGCTGAGGAGTCAGTCCTGATCTCACAGAAGAGCTACTGTAGCACAAATTGCTGAAAAATGTCAGACACAGTGCATCGCAGCTTGCTAAATACGAAACTGTGTAGCTGCAGACCAGTCAGAGGGTCCGTGCTGACCCCCGTCCAATGCTGAAAGCATCTACGGTGTATGCATGAGCATCAGAACTGGGCCATAAAGCAATGGAAGGAGTTAGCCTGATCTGATAGATCATGTTTTCTTCCGCATCGTGTGGACGAACAGGTGCATGTGTGTTGTTCACTTGGAAAGAGAAGACTTACAGCATTGAAGGAGATGATGCTGACAACTTGGTGCCAAATACCAATACATGACCTACACAATATTTGGCAGGTGATTTTAATGCTGTAGCTAATCAGCGTCTATACATATACAAATTACATAAACATTACATACATAGGGGAGTGTGTTATTAGTTGTAGCTAACTGATAAAAGTGACTACAGTGATCTACAATCATGTCTTTGACTAATAATATTATAACCTTTGTGGCTAATACTACTTGTGATAGTGCTAGTAATCATTATTTTCTCCACCATGAAAGCCTCTTTCAGAGTGTCAGGCAGGTCTGCGCTTTTAGCTGCATCTCCTCTATCTCTTATCACCTCTCATCAGCAGGAGAGGAGAAAGAGGTTGGAAGGGGAGCTTCTCATTCGAGGCAAAGAGGAGAGCCAAAAGAAGGCAGCATCCTTATCAAAGGCCTGGGTGCTGAGCCCTGGTTAAAAATAGAAACAGAGGGGAGATTGGCATCGATTTCTGCAGGCGCTGACGGCCCGATTGACAGCAGCACCACGGCGTCAGGCTGTTGAGCCATCGAGGGAATCCGCCAGACTGCTTATGATGAGATGAGATGGGAAGATAACTTCTGACAAGCCCTCCACACGCCACCCATCTCTAATCACCCTTTCTGCACATACACACACACACAGAATGCACACACACGGAGAAAAAGTAATTACCACATGCACGCACGCGCACACACACTCAGAGACACACACTGTTGCTGCCCCCTGAGCAAGTAATGGGACTTTGGCTGGCTGAGCATCCACCTGTCCGGTGTCTCCTGCCAAGCCAAAGCTCATGTGCTCATACACATACAAAATACCTCTGGATATCCCTCTACAACCACAGCCACCACCCTTATGGGTTATCTCTCTAAATTATCCTCCATCAGTAAATAGTGTCTAATATCCATGAGAAGTCCCAAATGGGGATGTCAGTGACCTTTGTTTTACCGCTGTAAATGAACTCCACTAAGTGATTACTGTTATTACACTGTCTGCTTCACTCCACTTGAATGTTAGTCATCCCCTGTAGAATTATAGCAGCAATTCAGTCAAGCAAAAGCTAATATGAATATCTTTGGGATGTCCACATGAAAATAGCCAGTCGAGGTTGTTTCTGAGCATATTTAAAAGAATAGTTCAACTCTTTGAAAAATACACATTCATTTTTGATCAACAGGCCTAGATGAGAAATTATTATGTAAATATGAAGCTGGAACCAGCAGATTGTTAGCGCAACACTGCCACGTTCAAAGGTAAAAACAAATTATCTACCAGCATCTCTAAAGCTCACTAATTAATGTCATTCTGTTTGTTTAATCTGTACTAAATCCTAACTGTGAAAACATCTATTCTTTGTTGTCTATTTTGCCATCAGAGTGAGCCATTCAGTTTCACAGTGCTTCGACTCTAAAATGTAAGCACAGTCAGGGCCTAAAAATTTGGAAATGCAAAGGTCTAAGTCCCCCTTAGGTTTACTTGTTAGCTTGTTGGCAATCGTGTGACTATTGTGGTGCGCGATGTTCAGATGGAGGGCAGGAAGTCAAAAGCAAAGTTGTTGCTGTCGTAGTTTATACTGTCATTTTTGCAACTTGCTGATTTTTGGTACACAGGAAAAACTCTTCATGCATTCTCCATTTGATCAATTTCAGCAGCCAAAAACGATGCAAAACACAGGCCTTTTGAGAGCTTGTGATAGTGCATCCTATGTAGAAAAACCCTTTGCTCCTTTCATCTGCACTTCGAATCACGGTAACACTGTGGCAACCTTTTGAGAAGTTCTTTCAACCAATTACTTCTAGAGAGAGACAATAAAGTTGTTAGTCTAAATTTCTAAAACACCAAAAAAAAAAAAAAACCTGGATAAATGCAGAGGATATGACCTCTCTGTAGGATTCAGTGGCAGCTGTTGTATGCAGTTCAACACCAACAGGAGCTACAACACGAAACAAAAAATTCCAACATCCACACATAATCCCCTGTAACACATTTTCTCTCTCCTGTCTTTTCTCTGTGAATCAGAAAATTACCCAATAAAGCCAAAATAATCATCATTAAAAGCTGAAAGTTTGACTTCTACTTATAATTAGGTGATTTGCAGCAAGCTGCCACCAGGACTGTCAGTCTGTCAGCATGATCCTCCTCCTGTTAAAACTACCTCAGAGACAATTACTCTGGGCTCCTCCTAATTAGAAACTCATTGAAATTTATGAGTCCCTGATATGAATTATTGAGTTCTGTTTCCTGGGAGGGATGCCATTAGGGTTTTGTTAAAGCAAGTGAATTTCTTACAGGCCCCTTTATCTGTGTTTTTCACGTTTAGCTGAAATATAACAAGGTATGTGTCTCCCTCTGGTGGTAGGAACAACGCATTTGAAGTGGATGCTGTCACAGGTGATACCACAAATAAATAAAATTAGGTGTTTTTATATTTAATTATGATATTTAAATTGATAATGTGGATGTCTGCATCTTAAAACTTGTTAAATAAGCCCCACCTCAATATTTTTTAAGTTTCAGTTAAATTTTTAGTGATTCTCTAATATTTAGACACACATTAACAACCTCTCCTAATAAGAAGTAAACCGTGCTTTATAGCTTGCGTGTGTGCTTGTGTGTTTGCTTAATGTCAAATCAAGTGAGTCGTGACAGCTCACATTCCTGTAGTCAAGAGTTTGATGGTGCAGTTTCACTGGAACTGTCGCCTGTCTCTCCATCACCCTCACTGCTGTCTTCTACAATATGCGTTATGTCTTCTGCTCTTTATTTTTTCAAAATCACTTGTGTTTGGTCACATCCATCTAAATTCATGTTTGGACATGCACTAAAAATATAAACACATTTATCCAACTTTAGCCTTTAAGCATAGCATTATTTGCTCACTTACAACTGGTTTTCAAATGAGTAAGCCTACATGGCACAGAACAGACATCCACAGCCTTGTCCTTGTCTCCCAATTCGTCATTATTCCTGTTTAGTTTTTGCCATTCTCCCCACCAGATGTCCACTTTCTTTCCTCCCACTCACCTGCCTCCTATCTGCAGTCACCAAACCTTCACCATCTACTTACACACCTGCCCACACACTGGAGTCGAGCTCCAAAAAGATCAAATCTGGCCAAGACTACCTCTACAAATCTCACACTGCAAGACCCCATCAGTGATTAACTTTTGTGATAAAGTCCTGGGTAAGGACAAGAGTTTCTCAGGGCCAAGGGCACAAAGGGTAACATATTTGCATACTCAAATCCACAAGAATTTTCTTGTATTTATTTCAAAAGGAGATATCAGCAAAGAGGAGGAGAAAAGCACAAATGTTTTGGCTATGCTGTGTTCGAGGTGCAATAGTTGTAACTGAGTTTCTTTAACTCTTCACCAACAATGACTATAGATCAACTTATGACCAATGAATGTGTTAAATGGCCTGCTACAATTTTTTTTTTGCACATTTGTCACACTTAAATAATTCATTTAACATTTAACCTGAGTAAATTCAAAATCCAATTTTTAAATGATGATTTCATTTAGAAGGAGGAAAAAAACCTGCCTGGTCCTATGTGAAAAGGATGGCTAGTCTGCCAAAATTACTCCAAGAACTCCAAGGTTTATCCAAAGAACCCAGAACAACATCTAAACAACTGCAGGCCTCACTTACCTCAACCTCTTATTGCTCATGATTCAACAATAAGAAAAAGACTGGGCAACAATGGCATCCATGGGAGACCTCAAAGGCAAATGTCACTGCTGACCAAAAAGAACGCAAAGCCCAAAAAGACTTCTGGGCAAATATTCTGTGAACTGATGCCACAAACGTTTAATATTTTGGAAGGTGTGCATCCTGTTACATCTGATGTAAAACTAACACAGAATTTCATTTTTTTTAAAAACATCATACCAAAAGTCAAACATGGTGGTGTTCTGGGGCTGCTCTACAGCTTTAGGACTTGGGCGACTTGCCATAACTGATAGAACCACCAACCACCACCTGCTCTCTACCAGAAAATCTTGAAGGAGAATGTCTGGCCATCGATTCATTACCTCAAGCTCAAGTGCTCTTGGGTTGTGCAGCAGGACAATGATCCAAAACACACCACAAGTCCACCTCTGAATGGTTCAGAAGAATTAAGGTTTTGGAGTGACCTAGTCCAAGTGCAGACTTAAATCTGATTGAGATACTTTGGCATGACCTTAAACAGGCCGGTTGCTCCAAAACCTTCCAATGTGAATGAAATAAAACAATTCTGCAAAGAAAAGTGGGTGAAATGATGAGTGATGGGAAAGACCGATTTCCAGTTATTGCAAACGCTTCATTGCAGTTGTTCCCACCAAGGGTGGCACAACCAGTTATTAGGCTTAGGGAGCTATTACTGTCTTTACATAGGACCAGGCAGGTCTTTTCCCTAAATAAAAGAAATCATCATTTTAAAACTGCACTTTGTATTTATCTCTGTGCAATATAAAAAATTTTTGGATGATCTGAAACATTTAAGTGTGACAAATATGCAAAAATAAATCAGAAAGAGGGTAAATACGTTTTTCATAGCACTGCATGTGAATCTAAAAATGTGTTTTGACACAAACTGCAGTCATTTGGCACCAGTTAGTCAAACGTAATTGTCTCCTTAACCTGTATATTGCAGTCAATGAACAGCTGTTGATTTTTTTTTTTGGTGAGTAGGGAAACTATAATAGCTCAACTCATGCTGATGTAGGATACATGTATGCATCTGCAAAGGTGCTACTCAGTGAAAACTGGACTTCGGGTCTAACCGAGTGGTTAAAAATCCTTGATATTTATTAGGTATAGCGTGAAATATGAGAGTAATGAACTGGCGTCTTGACAATAACAAGACTTCCGTCTTCCGTTATAGATCTCGCACCTTCAGAATAAGTTCGAATTTCTTTTATTGTCTAACATTCTATACTATTCTATCCAAATTCTATTCTATTATATTATATTGCATTACATTCTGTTATATTATATAATATTTAGCCTATGATACGTGCTCGTGAATAATTGCACAGTGATTTTTGATGATTGATTAAACAATAATGGGGAATTTATGTCCTGCGTTTTTTGTAAACACCAGAAGATCAAATAGCAATGTTAAATAAAGGACATGATGTGTGCGACATGTAATCAGAACAATTTCTGTGCGGATGTCAGATTTCTCAACAGCTCATTTTGATTTACATGGTGCTTTTATCGTGAAGGAATAGAGCCGGAAGTTGTGAAGTTGTTAGTTCTAGCTAAACTTAAGCTAGTCGATTCAACTTATTATAACCTTAGATAGGCTAGGCTAAACTTTACACAAACTTATTAATGGACAATGGTTTAAAAATCGTCAGATTTCTAGATAACAGTCTCACTAATGTGAGAAGTTACCTTTCCTGTCGGCTACTATAGCTGATGCTAACGGTACACTGTTAGCTAGTTAACGCTAGCTCAGCTGTTGGCAAAGAGCCAAACAGTTATACGAACTCCTGACATGTCTAAAACTCGAGGTTAGTATGTTTGTTTTATCCTTTTATTTATTGTATTTATACATATTTATCAAGAGGTGATGAGGTAGCAGTTCTGGCTGGTGGAGTGTTTAGTTTTAGTCTTATTGTCTTACTTATAATATATTTGGAAACAGCAAATAATTAAGTGCATTGACTTAAGTACTGTATTATAAAATGTAATTTCATCTTATAATAATAGCCATGTACCAAAGAAAACTTGTATACCAACAATATATAAAACTAATATTTCTATTTTGTTACTTATGGTGAAATATCCAAAAATGTATTATGTAAATCTTAGCTGCTGTTGGGATTAAGATTCATATGTAAGGTAACATTTCTTCCCACTGCTTGCCTCCACTTTTAGATCATCTCCCTCTGTCCTCTCTGTGCCTCCTGGTTCCTCCACTGAGGTTGATGTCAGCCTGTATGTGGCAGGTGGCCCTGGAGCGAAATGTATATCAGTATAACAAACTGGCAGAAATCATCTCAATGGTGACAGAGATGGTCCCAGAGCTCATGAGCTACAAGCAGAGAACTCAGCTGATCCTGGGACTCAAAGCACGGGTAAGTGATTATGGATGTTTTGGGTGCCAAGAAACAAAAACCAGACTGCTTACTGGGCATGTGAAATGAATTTGATTCACTTTATACCTGAAACTAAAATATGTGTTGCCTGTTCATTTAGTAATTTAGTGTACACTGTTTGGTTTGATTGGAGGTGGTTTGATGCATCATTAGTTGGACGAACGTTTTATTTTTTAGATCATTTTTGAATTGTTAAAGAGGATGGATCCTGCAGACTGTGCCACTATCCAGAATCAACTGAACATTTTCAAAATGACAGCAAAAAACTGCACGGACAAAGAGGTAGGAAATATTTATATTTATATATTTGAAGCATGAGCATTGCACACAGGAGCACTGAGACACACTATTTTGATACTAGGAATTTCGTTAATGTTTTTTTCTGTAACAGACTAGCCTACCTAGACTGAATAATAGGTTTATGGTATAGTTGAGAAAATAAACCTCTCTTGCACTTCATGGCAGGATCAAGATGGAGAGGTGGAGATGTCAAAGTCAGAATTTGTGAAGCTGGTACAAACATTACTCAGTGACAAATATGAAAAGGATAAATTTTTCAAGGTGAGCTCTGCTTCAACTATTATTAGTTTTATTTTTTTTAAGTAAATATATGTAGATTATTTGTCATTCTCTGTCAATCTGTCTCTAAAGTATTTGTTTATCCAATGTAATGAACATGTACAATGTTATTCTGCTACTTTTTCCTGTCCAAGGAGGATTTTCCAACTCTTTATGGAGCCCGTTTTGATACAGCATTGCAAATCCTGGTGTGGGAGTTCTTGTACCGGCTGGAAGAGTTTACGCCAGTACCAAGTTTTTCCAAGGTAAGCAGCAAGGTGAAAAAATCTGTACCTAGGCATCAGGTTATGACTGATCGCCTTATTAAGTAACCAGCAGTTGTACAGATGTTGGACTAATGTATGAAATGCTAGATAATTATTATTTTTGCATTAAAGAAGCTGAAGCGTTTACATGTGCTTTTATACTGGGAAAACTATATCAGACATTATTTTAGTAGTATTAAAATCAGAGTATTTTCTTTAGCATCGATAAACTCTTATTTTCCAGGTGTCCACCATGTTTGAACTGTCTGTCTTTGACAACCAGTTTGACCAGTGTGTCTGTGAACCTGAGGAACTGAAGAAGATTCTGCAACATCAGAAACGGCAGCAAAAGTTGAATAAAAGTAAAAGCCTTAAAATTTGGTATTGTTAAAGGACACTTTACACCTGTGGGCTATTGTTTTTGCTACACCTTACTTCTAATTAATTTGTCACAGTTGCTGAAGAATATAGATTTTGACCATATGTTTAGAGTCACTGCAAAAAAAAACAACACGCAAATATTAAATTTGTTTGTATTTGAAGATGCAATCAGCTTTACTCTTTACATGAAATGTCTACCTCCAACATGAATGCTTGCTGTTCCAGGTGAATTCTCCTTCATGTCAGACACTATCCTGTCTGCACTGTCATCTAAACAGACATCAGTGGCATCCGAAGATCACTTTTATACTATTGTAGATGGGAAATCTGGAGATAGCAGCGATGAAGAGACTGACAATAGTTCCACTGAACCTTATCCATCAAACTCACAGTTGGAGGAGAGAGGATTGTCACTACTCACTACTTCCTGTTTTGAAGAAGCTAGTGTTACAGGACACAATAGTAAGTTTCCTTATTTTACAAGATATCTTACACAGCTTATCAAATGTGTAAGTGTAAAGTATAAGCACAAATTGAATTAAAGGTGGAGTATCTGACTTTGTCAAAATGTTTAAAACACCGCTATAAAGACAAAACGTTTAAGACTCATTTTTTTCTTCCAGATCATGACGCCAGTGTAGTTCCCCAGAGCACTTTCTGCTTCCACCAAAGTTCTCATAAGAAAGATGAAACACATGTGAAACAAATCAAACAGGAGCCTGCAGCAGACAGTACCAGAGTTCAGGATATCCATAGCACTGGAAAGTTAGAACCAACCTTGTGTGGTAGTCCAGAAGACGCTGAAAACTGCGCGTGTCTTGAATGTGGTAAGCGCTTTAAGAAACAT
>JAUBNQ010000015.1:8341905-8352816 GCA_032353495.1 Ctenopoma kingsleyae
TCTATCTATCTATCTATCTATCTATCTATCCGTGCGTGATCAAGATTAAAATCCAGGAACGGCTGTGTCGTGGCATGACGGGATTATCAGAGCTATTCACGAGTGAGAAGATTAACCCGTATAAAATAATTTACTGTAGAGGTTGGGAAATAATCAGAACACAATCTATGTTTTTTCCACTGTTCTATTCAACAGTGGGTATCACAGGAAAATAAAAACTATCATGCAATTAACAAATTTAAGAAAAGCATCTCTAAACCAAATTCTACTGCCATAATACCTCAAATTTATTAGTGTTACAGGCATAGATTTAAATGTTTATTTGCTGCAGTTTGTGTAGAGTTTTCTTTTGAGTATTTTGTACAGAATAAGAACATTTCCATATCAAATCCGCCTCAGTATAACATCTTGTAAGTAGAGTTAACAATTCATTTTCACAAAGGAGGGAAAAGACACAATCACAGAGGCAGAGTCATAAAAGACACATTTATAGTCTTGGAAAGAGCTTTGGTACTAATTACAGGAAAAACTGTGACAAAATTGAGTTTTAGTTCAAGGTGCATTAATTATTGACTTTCAGGTGAATCTCCATTAAAGAAACTGATCAGTTTAAACCCCATGGAATGTTTCATTTATTTTTCATTAATTTATTATTGCAAACTAACCTGCCACCCCCTGAATTAAATTATTCAAATTACAGTTATTATGACTAATTTTCCATAATCTTTTTATTTTGATGGCAAAGTGTAAAAGCACTATGAAAAATATTGGTAATCTCTTTGAAAAATGACATTTGTAAGCACATAAGATTAATCATAATTACAATAAATTTTTATCTTCGGGCGTTTTCAAAGTAGTTGTGGCATTTTAACAGCAATTTAGTGTTTAAAGTTAGAAATCACTAAATATAAATATATAAAAATAATTGCCATATCAAATTTTAAGTGTTTCTCTACCTTAACAGCGAAACGCGTAAGAACGACAGACACGCTAAACATCCAATCAGATCTCGCTGTTTGGTAGAGCTACGTTCGCTTCAGCCAATGACATTCTAATTCCTGGTGCCGGCTGTCCAATCACAGGGCAGTATATCCTGGAAGAGGTGGGCAGTTTTCTCCGCTGGCTTTGCCCAGTCCGGATGTTCCCCAGTAGCGAATAACGAGCAGTAGTGTGTGAATGTGGCAATCGAGGTAGACAGGGAGGGGTGGATAGACTGACCAGGGCAGGGTTTTTGTCCTTTTTCTTTATTTTTCATTACTTACAGAACCATTTGTTTACGGTTTATGTACACACACGGGTGTAAAGTTGTTTGTAGGGCAGAAATCCCCGCCGTCGCTGCTTTTCTTTTGGACTCACCGGTGTCGTTGTGAAAACAGTCCTGAAGAAAGAAGGAAAGGGAGAAACAACATGGGGCGATAATTTAAAAAAAAAAAGGTGTTGTGAACCGACGATGACTCTCTGGGAGGATCCGTGAAGCTTATTTATTTTTATTTATTCCCCCTTTTCCTTCCCCTCGTGTCTTTTGTTTATTTTATTTTTACGTTTAGTCCTCCCTCGCTACTTTGGGGGTGGTTGTGTTTTTCAAAGGAAACGACAACGGGATACGTTAAAAGAGGACTTAAAGATGGACCAAGCCGGCATCCTGAGAAAGTTTATCCACAGGGTGAAGGCCATGAGCGAGGGGGACGATGAGAGGGGAGAGGACAACTTCGGCAGCGACTTCATGGTGAGTCAAAATTACCAACACTTAGACTCTTTTCCCCCTTATTTGTCTCTACCAGACCTTTATCTCTTTATAATTTCCAGCCTTTCCTCCACGCTGAACCTCCATATCCCACCCCCTCCTTCCCCGTCTCCTGGTTCTCTGTATCCCCCAGGAGGTGAAGCAGGGGCGGCCACACTGCCCTCTTCCTTTTCCTCCCATTTCCAGGCTGTACATGGCGGCCTAGCATTGTCTACCCCAACCACAGAAACGCCACCGGCTCCTGTTTCTTTAAAGACAGAAACAACAAAACAAGACACGTTCACGCCTCTTTCCAGCCTTGGACTCTTTTTTTTTTTTTTACATGGCATTGTTTGAATAGCTTAGCTTGGAGGGAATCGGCTGGACTTTACTGTGTCTGTTTTCTGTTTGTTAACCTGATGCTTGATAGTTGCAATACAGTGCAATTAATACTGTAAAATCCTGAAGCACAGTTCATAATCCCATTATACTTTCATGCATGTTAAACATGCCCTTAGAGATGCGAACAGACATTTATTGTAATTATCATATTATTTGTTTGCTTTATGATGGCTACTGGCCCCCCAGTCATAAGTTTGCCCTCACTACATCACTGGATGTTATTGTGTTGCAAATCCGGACTCAAAATAGGACTTCTGCCAGGCTTGTGAAATAGCTGAAATAGCCACATCAGGAATGGCACTGCTATAATAACATCTGTGGTCATTTTAGTTTAATGGCTTTGATTAGGAAATGTTGTGCTAACTGGAGCACATACATACACATTAAGGACTTGTGTTTGCAGCATTTTATGTTAAATTAGCTATTTGTTAATCCACTAAATTACGATTGGATTGACCTAATATAGACTTACATTATGTGTCATGGAATTTAAGTGATTTGATTTGCCTTATTGTGCTGCACTATTTTGAAGGAGTCAAATCAGCATCAGAGCAGTTAACTTTTCCCACCTTTTAGTTACGGTTGCAAACACACACCCTTCTCCTTACTTCTCTACTTCATGCAAGCTGCTTGCTGGAGCTTGCAACATTCTTTCTGGGCCTATTTCATAACATTTTGTTCTAGCTTTAAAACTGGAGCTTTATCAACTGTTGGGCACAGTTTGGATAAAAGCTGCACCCACTGACAAGTCAATCTGTTTTTTAAATGAGGTACATAACAAATGCTGAAATATATCGATCTACGTGTATGTGTCAAACTAATGACTTCGCGTCTCCTTCAAGCATGTTTTAGAAATCCGGGGGGGTTAGCGGATGTTGCGCAAAAACCAGACTACCATGGGTGTTGTGCTGTTAGAGGCACTGAGGAAGTGCTTTATGGATGAGGGGGACAGCTACAGGAGCTGGGACTCGTCTGCTGTCGCCTTCCTTAGGGACCATTCATTTCATAATGCATGTGATCAGCCATTTTTGAAAAATAAATATCTAGTATAGTATCTTTCTTTTTAAATCTCTTAGCATCAGCGTATTTTTTTCAATTCAACTTTATTTATATAGCACCAAATCACAACATATTTCTCATCTGTAATGTCACACATATTCGTGACTTGTCAAATGATGTGCTGCAGCCACACTGCTCTGCTGTTGCACGTCCACAGGGACCATAGGGGACACAATTCAGTGTTAATACCTGTAAAACTTGTTGTTGAGGTAGATAAGAGTGTCCTTTACATATTTACTCAACAATACACCCCTACAGCCTTTGAAGCTACTAAAAATCACATACTTTTAATCGGAATTTGCCTTTTCAAACTTACAGGACGCCGCAGACTGCTTGTCATACATCTTTCTCAAATCTCTAAGTTAGCTTTACTGGAATGTACTACAGTCATTTGTTTTTGCAGTGACGCATATTTACTTTTATCCTTTAGGGTATCACACATACCTCCAGACAACAATGTGACTATCAAACAGCTCATATCAACTAATCCTTAAGCCTGGCTTGTGCTGTAATCTGGTTATTCACTTTAATTAAGTTATGTTGGTGAATGGAGCTGAATGTCAAGTTTATGTTGTCCATGCAAATCGGGCTGGGAGCTACATTTGCTCTCACCTGGCATCATTAGCCTGTGGTTGGTTAGTTTCATCTAAATTATTTACCACACACACCAGCATGTAGATAAGAAAACTGTTCTCATTGAGCACAGGTGGGCCCGGTGCCAGTGTAGCAAACACAATTAAGATGCGTCAGCCTCGGGCAACATTTAAGTAAGTGCTTCAGCTGGTTGCTGCTGGTCTGTCGACCCCATTTCAGGCCTTGTGTGAAGCTTTCAATTGCTGGAGTCAAGCTTGCAATACCACAAGCGCATGGGGTGTGCTCGTCTGCGCACTGAGTCACCAGAGCACCCTGACATAACACCCACTTTAACTGCCTATTGTTGTTTATATATAGAATGTGTTTTATAGACATAATTACAGTGCTCTGTAGGGCAACAAGTCAGCGATTATATGCTTTGTTCAGTACTCTTTTTCAACCGTTTGATGAAACTTGAACACTTGGAAATTTTTGCGCCTGGCACCCAAATGTGCAAAATCTCATATTGTCTGATACAGTGATGATAGTGTCACGTTTGACCCCACCAGAGTCATTTTTGTGACCACTTTTTATTTTGGCTGTTATGATTAGCACAGGAATTTCAGTTAATAGCAATGACATGGAGAAACATCAACAACTGATCTAATTACATGGCACAAACATGTGCACAGGCTACAGGCACATCGGGGCCGCCCATGAAGTGCACAATCCTGGTGCTTTGCTAATGAAAGAGCTAGATTACATGCTGCTATAGTCTTTCAAACATATAGCCAGTGGGTGCCTGTAATTTCTTCTCTTGCGTTTTTCTGGTGAGTATATGACAGAATGCAAGTTGAACCTAATGACTTTGCATGCTGTTGAAGACAAATGTCAGTGAGGACACCAGCCACTGTTTAAAAGATTGAAGCTTCCGCGGTGATATTATGTAGCATGTCATCAGTAGAAGGCACGGGTCATCATCTTAAACAATCTGTTCTCATGATTATGGCTTAATCCAAAGGGATACAAATGGGATGAAATGCAAAATATATACTAGTCCTGGAGTCTGTCTCATGACGCAGGTTCTGCAAAATGTGGGGCATCTGTGCAGTCAGTGGTTCTGTAAAACCAAACAATGGCAATCTTACTTGTTTCACAAGGGTGGTTATCAACTGGATCTGTCAACCCACGACTTTCCAAACCAGCTATTAGCGCGCTTATGTAAGAGAGAGAGAGTTTTTTCAACAAATAGCCAGTTACAGAGAAGGAATCTTTAAAGAAGATGAAACACTTGGCAAAAAGTTGATTATGACTTAATAGTTGGTCATTCGATAAGTAAAATAAACTGGTAAAAAGAAGATATTTGTAGAAACTTGATCTGATGTAAACAAATAAATTCAGTCTGCCATCATCATTTAGCATGTATAACAGTTGAAACTGTTAATAAATATATATAAATGTGATATGAGTAATACAGAACAGAATAGTTTAGAGGTTTCTTTTGGTTTTGTTTTACTGCTCTGAGTGAATCCTCAGATTGCAACGGTTCACTCTTTGCATAATTTGACATTGATAAATGTTTTTTATCTTCTTTTGGTAACTTCCAAAGTTATAATGCAGGCTCACAAATCTGCCTCTGTAAAACACATTTCACCACCGTACGGACAGAGCGCTCACTGCATGCTGTCATGTATTTTGCACTTCACTTATGATGTGTCACTTCCTGTGGGCAGAGAAAGTGTCTGTATTTGACACTGACTTTCAAGCGAGTGAAGACTCCACTTTCTCTGGTTTGGCAATTTAGAGGCACTGTTTGCACTTTTATGCAGCTACCTACTATATATTCATATATATTAAATATGTCAATGGATCTTTCTAATCAGTAGTGGAGTGCAGAGTTTAGCTTAAGGCCAGGCTGATTGAACTCACAGCTGCTGATAGACATACAACCTGCAGGGATTGAGCTCGTGACCTGTGTGTTATGGGAAACCCTCTGTAACTACCAGGCCTCCATGCAGCATGAAAGAAACACGCTGTTTGAAAAAACGTTTAGCCGAAGTGCCTTGCAGTGTTTTTGCACATGCATCTTCTGCAGATTAGGCTCCAGTGTCAGTGGCTGTTCAAACCCTGGCTATGTAAAAGTAGCATCACACTAAATGTGAAATTTAACTTATGCCAAATCGAAGTTGTTGTCGAACACAGAGCTGAGAACAAATGTCTTTAAACGCACTGCAGTTTGGTGTGTGTTCGTATGCCAAGTGCCCCCGTGTGGCACATGAACAGACGTCTGCATACAAACAGATGCCTGCATATCGTGGGCTCCATATGAGATAGAAGAGGCACTTTATGTGTCTTTATAGAAGTGTAAAAACATTTCGCAGGCTCAAGAAACATAGCAACAAAGTGGATCAGAGTTGGAAATGAGAAGATGAGGAAGATGATGACAGGACAGACAGGCAGGAACCAACCGCACGACCAAAAACAAAATGGAACACAGATTTGTGTGATCTGGTGCCTCTGTGATGTGTTACCTGTGTCATCGCACCAGCTGTGATATTGTTTCAAAAATACGCTGGTCTAATCACACATGTAGGTGCTTTTGAGTTCAACACTGTGGTCAAGACAGTGATTAGATATACAGTAGCAGATCAGCCTCTGTGCGTGTGTGTGTCTACTCCCAAGCAGGACATCAAAAAGAAGTGCAAACACACACTTTTTCTAAACATGTGTCCTGTCAGGCAGACATAAAACACTGAGGAGAGCCTGTGTGTGTTGTGTTCTTGCAGGTTTTAACTTGTGTGTAGTAACAATTTCAACTGTCACCGGGGGGTTTTCCCCTTCTCCTTTCTCGGTTCTATATTTGTGTGTGCGCACGTTAAGTGTCATACACTCAGCCCCAGCACATGATGAACAAATACAAACACAAACACACACAGGTCATCGTGTGTGTGATTATAAGAGAAAGGTGGGTTAGAGAGGTTAATTCATAAATAATTCAAACTGTGAGTGAAAGACAGAAGTGTTGTGTCCAGATAAATGAAAACACAGTTTTTAAAATATTGTTATGATGAAACAGCATGGATTCACTTTTTACTACCAGTGTTGCATGTGGTGTTTGTATTTATCGAATAAAGAACAGATTCTTTTCTTTTCATGTAATGAAAGGGAGCACATTATTTGAGCCCTCTTTTGGTGAAATAACGCACCTCCCCTTGGTATGCACAGTATTCTGGTTCTCACTTTTCAAACTCATCAGTCATTGTGTTGAAAATGTGCTGGAGCGCCTCTGGGAATCAAGTCCCAGGACAGGAAATTTGTAACATCCAGAGCTCTAGATTTATCTAAAAATTGATGCACAACACATAGTGATATATGTTTATTCATTTGCGTGTTATAGTTTGTGCTGTGTTGCGTCTCCTGTGCATCTTTCTTGTCCCGGTTTCCATTGTTGACATAAGCTGCACACATTTAAAGTAAAATTTCAGCTTGGTTGACATTACAATAATAAATTGAACCAATATGTAAGAAAGTATTAAAAGTAATAAATTTGTTTCTTAATGGGGTTTACAGCAGTCTTGGGTTGTCTTCTCTGCCGTCTCCCATTGTGGGCTAAAAATGAGAAGCCTGGTGTGTGTTTGCACAGTACTGCAGAGGTTTACGGCTGTTTTTTATGAGTGTGTGTGTCAATCACAGTAAGATCACTTCACATCACTGTAACAAGATTTCCACTGTCACCCACTCCCTCCTACGACTTAACCCAGAAACCAGCCTATTGCCCCCAAGATGGGCGTTTCTCAGAAGAGATGCAATATAATGTTTCCCCTCAAGTTTTCACTGAACAACTTTAATGATCGAGTCAAGAGCATCCACTCTGCGGAGGTGTCCTTGAGGTAAACACATGAGGTTGTACCACAAGGAAGAAATTACAGGACCATACAAAGTACTATAATATCAGTAAACAAACACAAAATGTTGTAAGAGTGCACAGGAACACACCTTTGAAGCACAAAATCACATAGGTCACTGATCACTAGGTCACCATTCCCGCCCCCATAGGGTAATGAATATACATACACACAAACATTAAATGCACAATGAACACACAATGTGCTCCTGTCCCAGATGATTTGGTTTTTGTGCAGTTTGTCCACATCTGCTATAGCCTGAGATCCAGACTGGAAAATGACTACCAGGTAAAAAATACCTTTAAATTAAAGTATGAAGTTAACAATTTTATTTGACACAGTTCTTTGTGCTCTCAGTACTGATTTCTCAGTTAATACATATGCAGTTGGTTTTAGAGGTCGATTATGGTTTCAAACATTTATAACGAGAAAATAATGTAAATCAAGCTTACGGTAAGAGTCTCATGGAGGTCAGCTGCAGGATCTCAAAACCTACAGTTTTGCCTGTTCGTCTTGTAATGAAAACTCAGATGTTTCCATAAATCTTTATCTTGATGATCTCATCTGAAAACATTCAGTTTTTAACACCAGTTTGTCAATCAGTACTCACTTTTCCATACAAAGGTCAAGGTCACTGTGATCTCATGTCTGTCCTGTTCTCTCCAAACTGCCCCATGATGTTAGACTCATGAGGCAGTGCTTCTAGTTTCTACTTCTCGTTCTTTCATGTTTTAATTCGAGTAATGTTACAGCCTGCACATTGTTTTTACCTGCCGCCACTTCATTCTTTTAGTTTATGTGCAGAATGAAAATGTGGACAAAAAACAAACTGAGTCTGTGAACTCAGTGTCACAAATATTTGGATGCTTTTGAAAGATGTAATTTTGATTCTGTGATATTTAGTTTTCCAGTTCTGCTTAACCCTCTCCAGTTTCTCTGACTGTCCCTTTATCATTTCCTGTCTACATCCTTCCTCTTGCTTCTTTTCTCTGTCAACTCTGTTTTGTCTTCTCATGTTGGAAGTGCACACACACACGCACACACACTGATTCATTAGTCAAAGGAAGCGGCATCTGTAGGTTTACTGTGCTTGTCTGTTTTTTCTGCAGTGTACTGTAGACTGTACTGTACACGCATGGTTGACATTTGTGGTCCCAGAGGAAGTGGGCTAACAGAAGTGACGGTAGTTTTAAATGGCTCTTTGTGCCAGGTGCTTTCAGTTCTGCACAGGTGCTTCCTGTGGTCACCGTATCATGGACTACATACACAAATGTGTGTGTGGATTCACACATACATAGTCGCAGGTTAGAGGCTGATGCATATGCTCACATAATACACAAAATCTTTTATATAATAAGTAACTTTTAGCTGCTGAATAGAGAAATATTGCCTGGGTTCAAGCATTTTTGGTGAATAAATCCATTTACTCAGATTCCTATTTTTATCATTATGTTCTGCTTTTGTGTTGTCACGTTTCACATGCTGAATTGTCGCCTTTGTGACTTGCATAACAGACTTGTCATGCAGTGATTCAGATGGTTTAGGACTGAAAACGAAAGAGTAATAAACGGAGAGAAAGGGAAGCCTGACGGCTAATTAAAGGAACCAAATTCTGCTTTCTGCCAGTGAATTGTTAAACTGTGTGTGTGTGTGTGTTAATGTCCACTCATGCTATCTGTGCTCCACTGACCTATTTTGACCAGTGTCCATAAAGTGGGAATGACCGCACAGTGCACGAGGGTATGCATGCATGTATGTGTGTATACAGACACTGATGCTAGTTGTTGCACGTTATCTTTGTGAGGATGTTTAGCTGATGATAGCTGGTGAGGTCGCACGCACACACATACACACACGGCCTGAACCTCTGGCTCACATTGGTGGTCAGGGTGTGGTTTGATGTTACTTCCTCAGTGATTCAGCTTGATTATTAAGCTAACAATAGCAGACACAAGACATGGTGACCTGTTCTCTAAAAATGTGTCATAGTCAGACACATATTAGATTTAAAACCAGAAAACGTGGTTGAAAATGTGATAAAATTGACAAACCAACTTTTCTAAAGCTATCTAATGAACATGTTATTAGTTGTTTTATTTGTATAAACAAAATTTTGTCTAAAAATGACAGTTTTTACTTTGTAGTGCTGGGCTATTTCTTGACTTCCAGCAGTAACGTCCTGCATTATCCACTGATTTCCAGTATTTAAGCTAAGCTAAGCTAACTGGCTGTTTGATCCAGCAAATTTACAAAAGTCAGGCTATTCCTTAAATAATCCCAACCCACTCCTTTCACAATTACACATTTGATGCAGCTACGTGTTTTTTTTCCCACTAAATATGACTTTGCACTTTGCGACCTCCTTCAATTTGAGACATTAATGCCACATAGAGGGAAGGAAAGGCAGAGAGAACGCCAATCAAGCTTATTGAATTATCGTAGGGAGAGAAGCAGAGCGACAGCCACACAGACCCTTTTAGTCTCTGTGCTGTAGCAGTGCATCTTTTCCCCACATGCTCGTAGCGCGGGAGATGGATTTTTCTGAGAGCATTGTAAGGGGTGACCTATTTTAGATTGTGTGTGTCTGCACAGAAGGTGACCCTCGGTACAGCCTCTCTGCCAGTAGCGCTCGACACCCCCACTTCCTGACCACACACGCAAAAACCCTTTTTTTTCCCCCCACTGCTTCTGCAGGAAGAGCATATTTACTGCCAATCAGTGCTTGCTGCTGAGTTCAAGAAAGAGAATATGTTTTTCTTCTGTGTGTGTGTGTTTGTGTGAATTATTCAGCGTGCCAGGGAAGTACAGCGATGCTGACTTATTCAGCCAGGAGAAAGAAAGTAGGTTAGACCCAGTAACAACTACATCTCTTTCTCTTTACCTCTACCCACTCCCTGTAGGAAACTTTCTGTTTCTAGTAGGTTTTCTGTTGGCGTTTTAATCACTTTCATTTTCTACTTGCTTTCTAATCTGCATCTTTTTTTTTTCTCCATCTGTCTCTCTCTGCCCAGTAACTGCCCCAGCATCCTCATCCTCGAGTCATTTCAGGCCAAGTCAAGTCATTGTGAAGAAATGTGCATGTGAGCATGAGCACATATGAGTTAGTTGCACCCTGAAGGGGTTCTGTGAAGTTGGCACTTGGCTTTTTAGGAGCAACGCCCAGTGTGTGTGAGTGTGTGTGTGTGTGTGGCACTGGAAGTCAAGCATTCACAGGAAACTGGCCAGCTCAGTCATGCTGACTGATAGGAA
>JAUBNQ010000015.1:8364432-8378768 GCA_032353495.1 Ctenopoma kingsleyae
CCTGTGTGTCTCGCTGCAGGAAACTCGGAGGCTAACACAGTTCCATTATTTGAACTGGCCAGATCATGATGTCCCGTCATCATTTGACTCCATACTGGATATGATTGGACTAATGAGGGAATACCAAGAGAATGATGATGTCCCTATATGTGTACATTGCAGGTAGGTACATGCATACTGTACTGATGCAGCCACGTTGGAACATAATAAAATTACAGTTTTCCTTATTTGCGTCAGCTTGTTATATTTTTTGCAGATTATGAAACTATGAGCAGTATAAATAGAATATGATTTGATTTGAGGCATGGTTTTGAATGTCAAATGCAGGACATGGAGAAAAAAAAAAAGTGTTTCACACACTGTTTTCTTACTAGTGCTCTCACCATGAATTAAATGATTCATGAGGTTGTCAGGCGCTTTCTGTCTGAAGACGGTAAGAATGTGCAACATGTGGCCAGCACAGATCTGTGCGTTCAGAAATCAGGTTTCAACACCGCAGAGAAATGTTGCAGTAGTGGACGAACAGATTGCTCACAAATACAAGCATACTTTTGGCAAAAGCTGGTTTTAATTTAGAAATTCAGCCAGATACATGCTGGAAGCATTTTTACATTCATACAGCATGTTTTACTGCAGCTACAGTATCAGCTCAGTTTCTACTGCTGTTGAATGGGAATCTCAGTCTTATTTGTCTGTGCAGATGGGGCATAACGGTCCTTAGACCAAGCCTGCAACATGCATCCACAGTCTTGTGTCAGGTTCAGGGACAGTACAGAGCATAGGCTCAACTCCACCTGTACTGTGCATTGATAAATTTGTGATAGAGCACATTCAAAGGTCTTCTGCACCAATAAAGCTCTTCAAATTATGTAGTTGAAAAATTAAAACAAAACACACTGATTCGAAAGGCTCTAGGTTTTCTGCTGCACACGTGTTAGTATACACATAGCACACACACTGTCTCCATGTGTGTGTAATCAGCTATAATGAGCAGCCTGAGGACATTTCCTGGTTCCTCTGTTACACAGCAGGACTCAAAGCTCTGTCTCTGTGTCTGTAAAGACGCTTTGTGTGGGTTCATGTGTTCTGTAAGTGTGTGCGCTCGTTACAGTAGCAGAGGGCTCTCTGACAGCGTGAGATTAAGTTTTATGATTTTATGTCTCAGACGTGACATCACATATTTTCAGCTTCTGTGTGGCTGCTGTCTCCATCCTGTCTGAATGATGTGTTGTTCCATATATACAAACATACATGTGACTGAGGGTCTGCACTTAGTGTTTGTCACCAGTTTCCTGCTTGAGAGTAGAAATCCTGGGGGGGATACTCACGCAAAGTGTGATTTTTAGTATGCTTACAATGACAAATTGTGAGCTAGAGTGTGTACATTTGTATTTTTACAAATGTGCTTCTGTTAAACCCATCTTTATGACTGTGACTACAGTGCAGGCTGTGGGAGGACGGGTGCTATCTGTGCTATCGACTACACGTGGAACCTCCTTAAAGCTGGGGTATGCAAACACACACACGGTCCTACAGATACCTAAAACACATACTTATGCAAATACACACTCTCAACACACTAAATGTTATATTACAAGTGACAAAGTAACCCTTTTGTTGTTGTGTTTAAAAGAAAATTCCAGAAGAATTTAATGTTTTCCGGTTGATCCAAGAAATGAGGACGCAGCGACACTCTGCTGTTCAGACCAAGGTTTGTTTTTGTAGTATTTTCTTTTCAACACAGACTGGTCTTGTACACTCATACTGCTCTGAAGTCTATTTAGAGTAATATGCAGATGATATAGAAATGCTAGTTAGTGTTGGATGCTTAGGTATCTACTAATTAAAAGTGTTGCTGCAGCCAGATTTTACATCCCTGCACACAATAAATTAGAGATCTGAAGTCAATATTGTGTGAGGCTGTGAAAACATTTTGCATAGCTATCCATATATGTGATTTTAGAAATGAAAGTTTCTAAAGTTTCAAAGGAGAATCAGGCTTTATTTCAGTGTAAACTCCAATTTTACTATTTATAATGCGGATCTGTATCCATGGATGGATCAAAGGGCTTGAGAGGTCAGAGGGCCCCTAGGCGCAAAGCCTCTGTATGAAGTGGTGGTCTTGTCTGAAAGTCACAAGACTCAGTTAAAAGTTGCAAAATAAAAAGAGACAAAAGACAAACATAGACACATGACCACAAAGACACAAAATTATCAAAAATATACTCAAATTCATGACAAAGAGACAAAAGATTACCAAATATGTACATACAATGATCCCAGAGAAGTCACAAAGTGACCTCATTTGTAAATTAGCTTTGTGTCTCTTTCAGTCAGTTCTATAAAGAAGAGCTGGTGTGACTTTTAACTGGCCTGTACCCATTTTCTCATAATCTGTCTGTTATCACCATTTAGCGCCTGGATAGGATTGGGAACATCAGTGGTTTGTGCTCTTGTGAAGTACACACATTTTGTCTTTTAGCATTTTAGAACAAGTTTTAAATTAAACACGTGTCTTTATTCATGTGCTACTTGATACACACATGGTTGAAAATGCATCTACCCACCCCACACATTCCTGCCATTACTCCAAAATATTTGAAGTTGTTTTTCCACAGTCTTCACCCTGGTATCTATAGGTAACATGTAGTAGCAAGAGTGTGTTTGAACTTAACAAAGTATCATAAGTCAACTGATGGTTCTCACCTTATTTATTGTGTTTTGTCCCACACACATGTCCTGTCATTAAAAAGGGATAAAGCCCTCGTAGACGAGTTATACCACTGCCTTGACAGACTTTGGCACAGGTTTGAATACAATGTCTCAGAGAAGAATCCTGCTGCAAGTTAGTAACTGTAATCTAATTTCAGAGAATGTAGTGCAATATACTTGGTGCCTCATTGGAGAAAGTAATGACATTATATCAGCGTGCATCAGTGAAGAGCGTTCGATTGTTTTCACGCAGGTTGTATTTCATAACCTTGTAAATGGATGTTTTTTTTAGTATAGTCATAGAGATTGTTTTTGCTTTCGTATTGATCTGCTGAAACCCTTTATTTGTTTTTCCTCTCCCATCTCCATCACCTCACTTCTCCATTTACCTTTTTGTTTGGCTTTAAGCATCACTTTTGACTCTCTCCCTTCATTATGTCTTTATCCCTCTCTCTCTCTCTCTCTCTCTGTCTCTCTGTCTGCCCCTTTCTCTGTCTTCCTCTAGGAGCAGTACGAGTTAGTTCATAGAGCGATCGCGCAGCTATTCCACAAACAACTGCAGCTACTGGAGAGCCCCACCAACACGCAGATACACGACGGCATGGTATGACTCTCACTCATATTGTGGATGTAGTCTGGTCTTAAAGAAAGACAGGATGTCGCTGAGACACACGTTTGGAGTGGGTAAAAAATGCAAATAATTAGTCACTTGGGAGGGAAAGGGTAAGAGGGGTAGGGGAGTTACATAGGTAACTTTCCTCTAGGATCGTCTCAGCAGACTGCATACATAGACCTACAAAAAAGCTTTTTATTAATTGATTACCATTGCCCTGTGACTTGCACCATATATGAATTGTTTGTGCTCCCCCCTCCTGTGGCACTAGAAGTACAACCTAACCAACAGGTTTACTCGAATGATAAAAATAACAAATTAAGAAAATCAAAGCAGTAAACATTTTGTCCCCCATGGGTTGCTGTAGCTTTAGAGTCAGTGTTCCTCTGGTGCAGTCAGTGTATTATTAAGTATTTTGAAATCAACTGTAGTGTTGGAATATTGCAAATGCATCAGTAATCATGTGGGTGTAGTGAAGGTACTGTTCATTTAATTCAGTTAAGTTATAGCTACAGTGTTTATTTTTCTGAAACCATGACATACATCGCCACATCAGAAAATAGCTTAACACACTCCCAACTGTGGTGGAGTGGAGCAACATTCAATCATTTCTGAGTCTTGTCCTCTCTAAGAGGAACTAAAATCGTGTGATGTAGTTTCGCTAACTTGCTACTTATCACACATAGGCATTTACACAACAGGCTTCTAGAAAATGTAAATTTGACCAGTTGCTACTGGGAAATGTTGTTAAACTAGTAGAGCCAGCAAAAAGAGAGATCACTGAGGCAGTGTGGGAGATTCCTAAGTCCTGCGTACTGAGGACACAGAGAGACGATGAGAGAGTGTGTTGGCAGTTATCCAGAGGTTGTCTTCCTGCATAGGAAGCTCTGATGACATCACCTCTTTCCCATAATGCACTTTCAGTCTGAGAATAGGCCCACATCCGTTGGGAAAGGGGGGACCCTTACAAGACACACATGTTTATATTAGAAAAGACTCACACACATTGTGAACCGTTACCTAGAATCCTAAAATATCTTTCAGCATCTCTAAAATGGGGACGAGCAAGTCCTCTGTACTTGGTGTAAAGAGCAGACAAAGCGGGGATATGCAGGAGGAGGAGAAAGTAGGAGAAGCTTGGTCTGATGAGAGGCTATAAACGGAGGTTAAAGATCACATGTGAGCCCTCTTTATATAAAAATACTCCAGTACATGTTTATTGCAACTCAAAACACTACTAATGAAAGTTGCAAGTCCAACAAGCATTGCACTCACACACACACACACGGTTTGCACAATATTATCACTGACTCAGTCCATACACACATTGAGTCAAGTCCAGTCAGCCATTGTTGGTGACTGAAACACCCACAGAGGTGCACTCAATGGCAGAACGAACAATAGGCCTACATATATACACATCCCACACACGTATCTCTGCCCAAATTAATTCTTACAACACACAGACAGATGTAAGATATGATCCGTCTCTAAATGTGCTCAAGTTAGCTCCTCAGCAGACTTTAGTGCTCGTACTGATGTGCAGAGCTGTGGTGGACTCATTTGCCGCTTCAGTCCTGATTTTCTGACGACTGAAGTGGTCCTGCCATCTTCTCATTATCAGAGCAGAGAAAGAGTCAAATTAATGAGTCGCGGGGGAAGAAAGGAGAGGAGGAGGAAGATGAGAGCGGAGAGGAAGACGGGGAACATGAGTCAGGAGGAGGAGGGCTTGTTTCAGAAACAATTGTGATCTTTCAGTGAAGCAGTTTTGTAGCAACTCTACCTCTGCTCCACAAACACGTAGGAGAGCAGAGGAGATAGTAAAGAGCAGTCATAGATAGAGGAATTTTACTTAACATTCCTACAGCAGTTATTCAACCTGTAGTGACAGTGAGCACTGAAAATGACTTTTGAGTAATGGGAAGTAAAAAAGGGGAGGAAAACTAGTATTCCATATAGTGATCTCAGGGACAGATAATGTGCCAGTCATCAAGGTAGAGTCCAGCTATGGAAGCAAGATAACATTTGTCTTTCTACAGGTCTCTTTTGTTATAGATGCCATCAAAGGAACAGTAGCGTTCTTAGACTTGTAGTTCATGGAAAACAAGATCTCATTTGGAATGCTGTCAGTCTGAAAATACCAGTATACTCACAGCAGCTCAGGTTTTGTGTTCACTTAAGACGTCAGTGTTATATGGAGGCTCTTTCCAGGCCAACTGGGAGCAGACTCAGGAATTCCACGAAACCAGAAATCCATTAAATGATGGTAAAAAAGAAAGTGGTGGAAAATACAGTACGTAGTCTATACTTCTGATGAAAAATGAATGCACCACAATTATACTCTGTTACAAATAAAACATTAGTCCTTCAAAAGTATTCAATATAAACATGTAGTAGCATAATCATTTAATTTAGCTACTTGCAGCTAGAATATTTATTGTTCGAGAGTAAAGCTCTTCTGTCTGGTGCATATTGATGATTGGCTTGTTTAGATGGCTCTGAGCAGCATAGCAGCCCTGCTTATTTTTGTGTCTGTATATTATTGTTAATTCTTCCTCTTCACCTCTCCCCAGGATGAAAGCAGTCCAGACAAAGCAAGCCACCACTCAGATGAGGAGAGATGGGACACACCGCCTCCCAAACCTCCCCGTATACGCAGGTAAGGCACACAATATGTGCAGATCAGACCTTTGTCAGACTTCGTCCTGTTTGTGTCTGCCTTCTTGAAGGCAACTCACAAATCACCTCTCACTTGCAGTACGCCCGTAGTTGAAGAATAAATTGACCCGCACTCATCCTCCACACAGATGAATGAACACGCTCACACAGAAGTGGGCAGTAGGCGTGAAGTGGCCCGTCACTGCACACAGTGGGTGTTGTGTTTTTTGTAGGTGGAACACAAAAAAATCAAAGCACGATAGCTTGCATGTTGCACCCTGTAAAAACATATTAAACTCACCACACAGAAGCAGCAGGAACTGTTGGTTCCCCGTCAGCCCACAGCTACACAGAGCCTCCACTTTACTGAAGTTAACTTCTGTTCGGCTGTTAACAACTGCTGTGGCCTCAGGAGGAGCGGTATTTGTCGATGGTTCTGCAACAGTTAGTAACACTCTGCTCTCTCTGTGATGCTCTGCATAGTGCTGAACACATCACAACCCTGGGCTAGTTGAAAAAGCGTAAAACTGCTACTTTCATCTCCCACAGTTTTAGGATACTCTTTTGTAGACATGCATGTACAGTATATTGTTTCAAACTTGCACGCCAGTCTTCTCTCACCTTATCTTCTTCTAGTATTCTCCGCTCTGCTCCCTTTTCTTCCCTTCCTCTCACTTTTTAATTTTGCTAAATGTGCCCAGCAGGGGTTGTGCTCCACTTTCTCCCAGTCAATTCATCTTCAGTCCCCTCTTTCCTTCTTCGAATGATTTATCCACAGAAAGCACAGCCAATAGATACGCTTGACACTAACTTTTTTTTAAAGCAAACATGATTTGAGTCTATTGCTTCGAGAGTTGCCTCAGTGCCGTTGCTTTAATGTCACAGGGGGCATCTTGTTGCCAGGAGACACAGTCTCACTTAATTACCTGTTGCTAGAAGCATTGTCTAAAGATGCCCACTTTGACAGCATTGTGTGTTAATGTGTGAATCACTGGCTCTGTGATTATCCATTTGATTTAATTTATTTATTTCCATTTCTATTGGATGCCCACTTCTGTCCTGTCCTAATACCAGAAAAAAAATCCTTTATTGAAGTTAGCATTTTATTATTACTGCACTAAAATTACCATGGTGCTGGTTTCCGTAATTTGTCTTCTCTTCAAGTTGGTTTTATGGGAAAGGAAATTTTTCATAGGTCCTAGTTTTGGGGGCATAGTTGCAAGTGATCTGTTTACTGAAATGTTTCCTTCCCGTTCTAAGCACAACATACAAATTTGAGCTTGGATACGCTGCCAAAGTTTTGCTGGAAGTGGGACAGCGTGAGACTGTCAGGAATATGTGGTTTTCTCCCTTTACTTGTCTTTCTCTTAAATCTCAGCATGTGTCGTCTTTTTTGCTCGGTGTCATTCTAAGGAAATAAAGTCAAAGCCTAGTTTAAGTCTGGGAGTATTTTGATGATGGTTAGAGCTATTTTTACCAGCACAGTCCACATTCTGCCGGCCACACTCCCTCTGGGTCACTTCAGTGATGTCAGTGTGTGTGTGTGTGTGTGTGTGTGTGTGTGTGTGTGTGTGTGTGAGAGAGAGGTGGAGGGAGCTGCTGCAGGAATTTCAATGATGCTGGCAACAAGGTTGCAGATACTGAGTCATGGCTTTTACATACATACACATGTATTTACAGCCACACCCTGAAGACTCATGCCCTCTGCTCCTACTGTTTGGACTGAGCATCAGACTCCCATTCCATGTCTGTAGCAGTCTCGAAAATTGGAAGCTGTCAAGTATCTAAAGGTGGAATTTAATGTTGTACAATAATCTTCTTAGTCTTGTGTACTTATCTGTTGATCGGAGTTGTTCTCATTTAAATAAGAATTTTACAAACGTTTTTGTGCAGATATTGTGAGATATCCTTATGTCCGCACCTCAGATTTGTGTAAATACATACTAATAGAAATCATAAAAGTTAAAGTGCTCAATCCATCCAATGCTTACTACAGAACACAGAAAATAAATATAATAAAGCATAAAATATAAATTTGATTCTTGAATTGTGAAAATAATTCCACAGTAAAACCATGTTATTATATGAATTGTTATACGTGTTTTGTTGCAGTTCTTGCTTATTGTTGCTCAAACGTATTAATTCTTATCATTTGCAGTTACATAGATAATAATCTAATCCGGCTGGTGGAAATACATAATTGCTCAAACAGTGATCTAAATCTGTGTGGTTTGAGTGTGTAGTTTGCAGCTTTTTTTGTTGCCTGCGTGACTCAACCTGGAACTAGGAAGTATTTGTCCCTCTCATTTGTCCCTCTTATGAATGTACGCAGGTTTTACAGAGAACCAGCGCTCTGATTAAAAATGCAGCATCTTCCCTCTGGACTACATATGTGGAGAGCACAATGTGCTCGTTGAGTGTGTGTGTGTGCGCGTTTATTTAGTGTAGTGTAGGTGGTGTTATTACATAAACCTGAAGTTCTTGTGAAGGCGTGCATCTGTGTGCACACATGTATGTTTGTGTGGGAGCTTAGGTGGTGGTTTTGTGTTCATAATAATATTTTGTGTGTTTAAGGTTAGTTGAGTGTGTCACCGGCATGGATGCATGTAGTGCTAAAGCAGGACAACAGGAATGATTGGTTAGTTGTGTTTGCAGCTCTATGAAGTGTTTTTAAGTAGTCATACATTATTTGAGGTGTCGTATTTTGCACACGGCTTCTTACAGTGTTAACTAAACAATCAGAATCAAACTGCAGAACTATTTAATGCTATTTTGTGCAGTATTTTAAAACGCTAAAAGGGGGTCAGTCTGTGTATATGGGCAATGTATTTTCAATAAGACTAAATAATAATAAATTGTTGAGCTGAATTGATTTTTGATCTCAAATAACCAGATGGAAAATCAAGACAGTCAGAGTAAAAGAGGACTGTGAACAGTTTTGTTTATCATTATCCCCATCAAATTTCTCTTTCAGCTCTCATAATCTCCGTAGTTTTTTATTTTTAAACAATCCCAGATTATGAGTCTGGTCTGCATCGTGTGTTGTTGAAAATCTGCTTTTTTTTTTTAATCTCAGGAGTAATAAAGAATCGGATATATTTTTCCATAGTCTGGAGCTGGTAGTTGTTTGTTGTGTCTTACATGTATTATTGCAGTCATTTTGGATATTTGTTTCTCTCGTAGTGCAGATGTTTCTCTATTCGTCACCATACTGATTTCACGATCATTTTGAGAGTTGTTTGTGCTGCACAGATGCGTAAAAAGAATCAGCCTTGCGTGCATTTGATCATTTTCTACAGTTAAACACAATGTTTGGAGCATGGAAATGAACCTAATCATTTTTCCCTTCCAGTACTCCCCAAATATTCACTTTATATAAACCCACATAATATTCGAATACATGTACATTTGCTAATGCATGTTTTAGTGCTGCAGCTGTCTTTGGTCAATTTTCTTTCATTCTCTTTGATGCTGCTTATTTGTTTTCCTGTGACTTGTTAGTGTTTGCTCTAAGAATCATTAAAGTTTCATCTTATCTTGGTGTAGAAGGATGCAGGGCTTAAATAAACTCCGTGGCATTTGAATGATTCATATCCCCATGGAAACAATCAGCACCAGTGGGAATCATTGGTGTTATTGTTAAATATGTCTTTTGCTTGCTCAGGCAACTAAGACAATTTTAAAGATGAAATCCTAAAGGGTAATTTAAGGAAACAGTGGAATAATGGTTTTCTTGTTTAAATAATATTTAGCTCAGAGGCCAGAAATTGCACATGTAAGATTAGAAAACCTCTGCTGTAACTAGCTGGACTTCAGCTTAATGTAAACAGGAGCACTGTCCCCCATCAGTCATAACCTCTGACCTCCCTGAGAATTATGCTAAAAGCTATTATTCTAGTGTTGCTTACATACTTGTTTAGCACAAATTCTTGTGTGAATCCCTGAAAGTTTATTTTATTTAAATCACTATCAAATTAAAAATACTGAATGCACATACAAAGCAGCTCATGGCAGCTAGAATATATTGCAACGTTGAGGCTTCAGGAGGAAGCCAGCTCCAGAGTTGCTCAAGAAAAGGAAATCCCCCATGCTTGACTGTGTCTGACTTTTTATCTGTCTGTCTCTGGTCCACACATGCACACACAGCCTCATGTGCTCTCAGTCCTTTTAGCTCTTGCTTCAGCCATGTGAGATTGATTTAGCGTACCACCACATCCTTTCGCTGTTTTTTTCTGTGTATGTACTATATATTTGCATGCATATGTAAATATATTTATATTCAGGGGTTCAGTGGTTGTCTGCATATAAATGTATATACAGTCAAGTTTCCATCGTTGTGTGGCGAGGTCTGTCACAACCTCAGTATCCTGTATGTAATTCAGACACCTACATTTTCTGTATCTGTATGTGTGTTTGTAAGTAGGTTATAAGCACATTACCAAAATACACTGTACTGTACATGTGGGAGACGTTTGCTGAATACTGAGAACAGTATACAGTTACTATTTTCTCTGACATGTTGTGCACTTTGGTAGCTGAAAACAAAATTAAATGTGTCTGTTTTTGTCTTAAACACCACCTCTGTGGTTTGGACCAGCAGTGCCTCAGCAGGTTTCTGCACTGAAAATAACAGAATACCACTGACAGGAAAAGAATACAATAATCAGTTACTCTCTTGGGAGGCATTACATTTAATACGCAGTGCATGTAGAGGGATAAATTGTCTAGTTCACTGATGATGTTTTCATTTTGTTTTACGTCAATAGATCATTAACCTTAAATTCACAGAATACGAGTGAGAGCTGTTAGAAAAAACAATGAAAAACTCTGAAAACCTCTGAGGAATTGGTGGTTTCTCAGACAAACTATTAACATATTGCTACATGTTTTAAAATTCTGCCATCTGGTGGTGAAAGATATCACACTTCACTTCAAGGATGGCCTTTAAAGTTTTATTCATTCATTCATTAAATTCATATTTAAGTTTACTTCATCATCTTAGTTTCATCATTTTTTTTAGATGTAGAATAAGTTAAACATAAATGTTCGAATGTCTGGAAGATGTATGACCAGTGTGATGAAATACTTACTGGTCTGAACCAAAACATTTTATAAATTCTGTTTAAGGCACTTTCAAACCTATTTCTTTTTATCTGAACGATGTGGTCTGACTTCTCTGTCTAACTGTCTTTGATCCACATATGCGCACACACAGCATCATGTGCTCTTAGACGAATGTTAGCTCTTGTCAGTGATGTGTCTGTGTATTAAAACAACGTGGAAATATGTTGCTTGTGTGGGTTTGGTTCTGTCTAACCTCCGTCTCTTTTTCCTCTTTCTCTCTAGCTCCCAGGCAGAAGGCGATGTGAAGGAGGAGATTCTTCAGCCCCCAGAGCCTCATCCTGTGCCTCCCATTCTGACCCCATCTCCACCGTCAGCCTTCCCCACAGTCACCAACGTTCGGCAGGACAATGACCGCTACCACCCCAAACCTCTCATACACGTCCTGGCTACTACGCAGCACAATGTGATGCAGGTGAACTGGCTTATACAGTATAAATATACGCCACACAGCATTGTTTCAGTGGGTGAATGTTGTTTGTTTTTTGTATGTGGGTAATGTTTCCATGCATGTACGTATATACAGCACATGTAAAACCTGTTGTTTCACATTTGTCCTTATCCAGACTAACTTGGTATTCATAATAAAGGTATAAGTGCAAGCGTACTTAAAAATACAAAAATACATCTTTGATGCAAACATTATTTTCTCCTAAGTAGAGAACATCATTTTGAAACAAGGGGACAGAGAAATGCCACAAAATTAATCAGACACAGCAACAGGACACTTGATTTGCACTGTACACTCACTAATAGGTGATCAGATATAGTAGTAATAAAAAGTACTGAATCATGTTGAGTTAATTCAGAAGTAAGTCTTTAATGAAAGTCTTTTTCTCCTTTAGAGGACAATGTAATATGTTGTCATCTTGAAAAGAGGAAAATTTGTTTTGTCTTAGACTAAAATATGTCAGATCAGTTTTTTGCCTCCACTGCACAAAGCTATGGTTACATCATTGATCAAACGTTGATCAGAAGGATTATGAGTTGGAAACGGCATGAGAGCAACACTGGTTTGTAGACTGGTGGTATAATTGGTTCTTGCCGTTGAAGAATAAAACATACTAGAGTAATAACGTCTCCTTTTCCAAACATAGTGCATCAGTGTTTCATCTAAACGGTTATATATACCCACATAATCAACGTTGACAGAAAGTGAACTTTACTCAGCAGGCTCGTCAGCGCTGGCTTGAGGTCACCGCAAAACACAAAATGCCTCAGACGTTTCTGGATGATGCTGTGTTTTCAAAAGGCCCTTACATTTCTCATCTCTTTATTCCTTTTTGCTTTCAGAATAAAGAAGCGGACCAGCAGCAGAACCAGTCGGAACCCAGTCCAAACAAACAGACGAGTCCCTCAGAGCAGAAGGACCAAGATGTACAAAGTCGAAAACAGCAGACCCAGGTCTCAAATCTGGATCTCAACGACAACTATAACAACAAATTGTCTTCGACATCAGCAAAATCAGAATCAGGTCAAAGCCAGACTCAGACTCCCTCCTCCCCTCTCTCGTCAGTGGTTGAATGTTCTGGTGCCCCTCGGATTGAGAGGAAGCTCAGTATTGAGATCAAAAAGGTGCCGTTGCAGGAAGGACCTTGTAGCTTTGACACTTCCTCCTCGATGGGACTAGCAGGCGGGCTCGGCAGTGGTTCGGCCAACAGCGTGACTGTCCTACAAAGAACCCACGCCTTCAAAGCCCGTTCTGGCCAATCCCTGCTGACCTCCAGCTCTTCATTGTCGGAAGACTCAGGCACAGAGGGAGGAGCAGGTGGCGAGAGTCATGCAGACAAAGGTGTCCTACCCAGACCAAACCACCTCCCTGTGAAGAGTGGAGAGAAGGGGGAGGCACAGGGAGGGGAGAAAGTGGATATGAAGGCTGGTCATGCAGTGTGGTCTCAGCCTTCTAACAGCCCAGACAAACAGCTCCCAAAGACCACCTCCTCTTCATCCTCCTCAGACCGCCTTGCTCCATCTTCATCCTCCTCCTCTCACCTCTCCTCCTCCTCTTCCTCCTCCTCTTCCACTCCTGTTAGGACTGCCCTGAGTTTCACCAACCCCCTGCACTCAGATAACTCAGACGAAGAGGGGGATGGAGAGATGTCTGGAGGAAAGGAGGGTCATCGTACTAATGTATCTACGGCGACGGCCATGGTAACTGCATCCATTCACCATGGAGACCAGCCGCCAGTCAGGAAGGTGTTGCCAATGTCGATTGCAGGGCAGAGTTCTCCACAATCCTCAGCGAGTATGTTATTGAGCTGCTTTAATTGAATGAGTGGATCTAATTCTTTAAATTAACTGCTGTGTTCCTGACAGAATCGGTTAACAAAGAAAATTAGCTAAACGTAGTCAGATAAGTACACATCCAGATTCTAGTCAAGTTCTCTTTTAATTGCTGGTTAAGACTCAGATTAAGTTTGACAACCTGTCTTTACTATGCACATTCACAAATCGTATGCTCAGGGAAACCACACGATATAGTCATTTTCTGGGTCAGTAAGAAGACAGAAGTCTCACACAAACCACATGCTAAAGACGAGTTTTATCTGTCAACACATAAACTGTGTTACACTGTTCTTAGTGCTGTGGAAAGTCAGTAGCAGAGAGAAAAAACAGACATGGAGGAAAAACAAAAAAAAGTTGGAGTACAGTGAGAGTGAGTCTCACATAAAGCACGACTATGACTAATTGGTTGGTTTGCGAGGAATGCTGCAAATGTTAACAGGCAAACATCTGTCAAAACAACTCTCCTTTCTCTCTTTCAGCTTGTGTGTGTTTGTCTAAGTGAGTGAATTTGCAAATGAGAGAAAGAATGAAAGAAATCTTGCTTTGTGTGTTTTTGTTTTCAGTGTGTGAGCAGAGGACTGTGCGTGCATGTCGGATGGTGAAGGATAAACACTGCATGATACTGATAAATACACATATGTGCACATTGGATTGAACAGAGCAGTACCACCTGATCGCTGTGTATGCATCATTTTGGCTGTAGGGTAATGATTTCAATGAGGTTTTGATCTTCTGAGGTGTTGGGGAACGATATTCCTATGATTTCAGAATGACAATATCCTGAAATCTGGTTCTTGCTGTGATTGCACCTGACTTGGGATGGAGCGGGTTGAACTGGATGTCACCCTGGAATGGATTTGATCTTGAATGAGCTCTGGATGAAATAACATAACTGCATGTTGAGATATTTGGATGGAACTGTGAGGAGGCATGATGTGAATCAGTT
>JAUBNQ010000015.1:8434882-8457806 GCA_032353495.1 Ctenopoma kingsleyae
CTGAAAAATGACAAGGCCATTTGTTGTGCATTGGTTGTGCATTGAAGTAGCAGAATCTCTAGTTTAGGTTAAACCTTACATCACTGCATTTTTCCCAGATTAGCAACATGATTAAATACTGTGAAGCAAATATAAAGATCTTGACCTGAACAAGATTGATCCTGATGCACCTTATCGAGTTATAAAAGGTTGAACAGTTAAGCCTCACTCATTAAATACTAGATTAAAAACATCTGATGCAGAGCTCTTTATTGTAGGTGATGTTGGGTGCAGGAAATATTCAAGATTAGTCTTTAATATAGCCAGTTATATCACATATAGTCCTCTCCAAAAGTATTGTAACCACAATGCCAGTTCATCTGTTTTTTTTATGAATGTGAGACAAATGATCAGAGTTTCAGCTTTTATTTCCTGATTCAACAACATAGACCACAGCACCTTTACTGTTAGATTCTAAATGGCTTGCTTTTCTCCCATAGAAGGCTCTCTTTCTTGTTGATTTACCCTTATTTAACAACAGATTTTTCACATGTAAGACCAAGAGTGTTAATATAAATAATTGAACAGAATTGGTTGAATAGTCAGTAAACAATTGAGAAACAGTTGTCATTCACACGTTTAAATACTTTTTCTCACTTAAAATTTGGATAAGGGAAAAAAAAAATTGTCAAATTTCTTCAAATTTTTTATCTTTGACCTTAAACCCAATTGTCTTCAGTGTACAGCAAACACAAATTAATTGACCTTGCTATTCCAATAATTTTGGAGGGGTCTGTATTCCCCACTCACTCGGTGACTACCTAAATGATAAATAATTGCTACTTTTCTAAACATTCAGGATGAGATTTATGAGAATCACAAATGACTTACTATAATAACTTGGAACTAAGTGGAAATGGAAACCAGTTATTAGAAATATGGCTGTGAAGTTCTCTGGAAGTCGAGTCATGGCAAGTACCAACTTCCCTTAGACTGACAGAGCTGCTTGTATGACTAGTGAAATGTTTCAACCTAACAAGAAAGAAGTCCAGGTGCAATGACACAACTTCCAGATATACAGTTATTAGAAACCAGCCTTTCTCATTTGCAGTAATGGGAAGAATAAGAGCCTGGAGATTAACAAGAGAATAGCCTTAAGGTGTCAGATTAAAATGTCAAGGGGTGGCAGCTTGCATAACCAAGCATCAAATGTTATAAGAACCATTAAAAAGAAATCCTTTTCCTTACACACCATGGCTACTGCATAGACACGCACATTCTCAAAAACACACAATTAATATATTTTAATCTCAAGCTCCCAATTTTGAAATGCAGCGAACAGAATACAGATCAGTAAGAAATGTCTGGAAGTAAACAGAGGGTAGAGCTCATATAGCACAAAATTACTGAAAATAATGACTTATTTGGTATTATAAATGCAGAGCAGTTTGTCCTGATGTAATATGATCACAGCTATCAATTCTTAAGCTCGGTAGCCGAATGTTATGCATTATTCAGTACTAGTTACAATACTTCACTTTATTGCTTTGAGTAATACAGGTATGGTAGCTTGGAAACCAAGTAAGATCCTCATTTTATGTCTAGGATAAATAGATGGTTTAGATGGTTAAACAATGTGGCTTCATCTTTTCTTACTTTCTTTATTTTTACCCTTGAAGGCAACATGACGCTACCCAGAGATCACACACACAAACATAGAAAACATTCAGAATACCACTTATGCCACTGATGCTCATTCACATTAACATTCAATACAGTAGGTGGAACACATGGCTAATTTACACTCCGCCATATTCTGCTCATGAATGTAAACACACACACACAAGTCATGGGCCCTCACATGAACCATGGCCTACATAATACATGCTGTCTTACTTGAACGCTCTCTTTCTCTGTAAATGGGTCATTTCAGACAGACCACTGGTCAGACAGACTTGGCAAGCCTGAGGGCTGCAGACTGCGCGCGTGTGTGTGTACACATGCGCCTATGCTACTGACCTTGTTAAATTCTTTGACAGTTTTGTAATGGGGCACGTTTGTGAACGCAGCTTTTTTGTTGATGAGTTTCGTGTCCACAGTTACTGTTAAAAATGAAATGAAACAAGTAACGAAGCAAAACACAAATGAAAACTTTTTTAAAAATCGGAGTCATCATATAATCATACATTTTGTTTAAATTTAGGAAATTACTAGAAAAACCTTCTGCTTTATGTTTTCATTTTGTATGTCTATGAATTCTGCTTCATGTGACTACAATGTAATGCCTGTTTGTCCATTGTCTGGGTTCCATTCCCTAAGTACCATTTAGCAAACCACAAACTATTTTGGGAACACTGCGATAGCATGGTTGTGGAAAAAGTGTTAGGAAAGAACTCCTAACCGATTTTTTTTCTTATGTTTTCCAGTATAAATAATAACTCAGCTGTTTTCTGCCTGTGAATGTAGCCATATTAGGCAATCATATGTGTCTGTGTGTGTGTGTGTTTGTATCTGATGATGTGTGTGAATCAGTGTTGGCATCACACTGAGGTATGATGAAAGGATTTTGAGGCTTTAAACCACAAGGATCTGTGTGTTTTTCTTATCACTGTCTCTGGATGGAGAGGATTTGAGGTCTTAAAACTGACAGACTGAGAGATAAAAACAGAAAACACTGCTGTTTGTTGCCCAGATCCACTAATGATGGGCTGTCATTGTCTCAGGTTTGTCTGTCTGGGATAAATGTTGATCTGGTTTAGTTCCCTGTGTTCATCCGTATGATTGTTGTTTTTGCAGTTGTGCAATCCCATAAATTCTCATATAACAGAAATCTTACATAAATTGATGCTCTGTTCTCTTAGTGTGGCTACTACAAATATATACCAGTAAGAACATGTGAATCACTATAATCATGTACAATACTGTATTTTACTTTGCTACACAGCCACACAGTGTAATAAATAGGAGTTTAATGGCTCTGAAACTGAGACAAACAGAAAGAGGAAACAGTTAATTGATGCAAAAAATAAACTTGAACAAGATATGGATTGTGTTTGATCCAGTTATTGGAATTTTAAGGCAGATCAAATTGGAAAGGGTTTGTGGATGTGAATACACTGGGAATGTCTGTTTTTGTCTATAAATAATAATATATGTGTATTTGGGGTGCCAACTTGATTCTAAGGAAAAGAATATTTTAAATCCATGTTCCTGTTATTTCAGAAAGAGAAAATGTTGATTACATCTCAGAGGTCTGAGAATGTTAGTTTGGGATGTGTTAGTTAATTGTGTGTGTCTGTGTGTAAGATTGCGTTTGTTATTCAATTCTGTGTCTCTGTGTTCAAGTAAACAGAGGAAGAATGAAAGAACACTTTACTTGCTTTCAGATGGTGTTTGCTCTTTATACACCTTTTTCTCTCCTTTTCTTTCTTGCTTTTTACATCTTTTTTTTACACATATAAATGACACACCAGCTAAATCCATTCTCTTTGTAACCATGTTTTTATTGAATGTCTAACTTCATAGCAAAAAAGGCAGTGTAGAGCGTGGTATATGTTCAGGATTGTGTAGTTCTGCAGTGAAAGATGGAGGGAGAAGTGGTGTTTGTAATCGTAGACGACAGCACGTAAGAGACTTTCTTCCTGCTGCTAAAAATACATCTCTGTCTACACACGCGCAAATGCATACACATCAACAGCTGTGCAGCCTTGTAAGTGCAACACTTATGGGTATAAGAACTCTCTCCTAGTCCTGTGCATTAGTCTCCTTGAGTCTCCTTCCTGCTTTTGAGTGTCACATTCTTGTCTCTTCTGTGCTTGGACTTGTTGCACAGCAGTTTTCAATACAGTAACTGTGACACCCACACTAATACTACTCCATTGTTTGAAGTGGTGACTTTATCGTACCAGTAGACTAAGTGTTGTGGTTTGGACGTTGGCAGATAAGACGTGAAGCTTTCAGACAGTCTTGTAGTATGATCTCACACACATTTCTTTGAAGGTAAGATGGTAAACACAGACTGCAGATGGCTACAAAGCTGACTCATCAAATTGACTTTGTGGCATTATTTTGAAAAATATCTTTTAATATAGCAGCACATCTTGCACAAAAATGTCTCAACATTGGACTTTTGTGTTCTCCTGATTGTTTTAGTGCAAGTATTTACAAGAAGTGCTACTACCTGGAAAGAGACTGATTAACTCTGAGGACTAAGGCTGGCAGTACAAACAAGGCTCCACATGCAAAGCAGCATACCTTTGCTTGGTCATGTGAAATTAAATGTTCAACTGTGAGAGTAAAGGAGTCAAGTCAGAAACGCTAAATTTAAATATCACAATTCATTAAGAGGAAGCAAATGAAAAGTTTGAGGGGACTGAGTCATGTTTTCTAGTATTAAACTGAAGAAGCCAAAGAGAAACTGATTGCTCTTTCTGCCCTCTGAGTCAACCTGGCCTCCAGCCGCTGCCCTCCATCACTCTCCACCTCTCTGCTCCTCCGTTCATCCCACTCACACAGCAGGACAAGTAGCTCCATTTACGTAACAGACACAGAAAGGAGATGCAAAGAGACTCTGTCAAAGAGGAAGAGGACATACAGAGGAGGGAGGACTAGAGGGAAGGAAGGTGGCTAACCGCAAAGTGGTTGAGTGTTTCTTTTAACTGCACCATCTTCCACAGAATGTTGCGTGTTCGTCCACTTTCAAAGTCAAGATGTTTCCGCATTTTAATGTTCTAGTTGTTTATTAAACTATCCCAGTCAAACTGGTTACAGCCCTTATTAATACAGGTCAAGTTTTAAAGACATTTTCCCCAGATATGCCCATTAAACAGAATAGTAATAAACTATCACCAAAATCAGTCTCAGGGGTCAGTTGCTACATTAAATCCATGAGGAAAAATAACTGCCATGTTATTCTTGGTGTCAAATAACTTTAAAGCTCAGGCTTGTTAAAGTGGATCCAGTACATCTCACCCATTTTAATCGCAACAAACAGCTTGCATCACCAGAATATCATGTTTCAAAGGCAGTTTACTGTAATAACACTGTGGTTGTAACAGTGACAAACTTAATTTACAGAACAGCAGATACAGTTATGGTCGGATGCTCACTGCAGCCAGTCATAATTACATATTGGTAAAACATCGTGATTTATTTTGGTGGTCAGTGATGAATATCATTATCATATTGACTATTGGATGTAATGTACACTTAGGTCCATATACACTGTAACAACCAGAGTGGATTTGAAATGAAACAACTTCAACTCAACCAAAGATTAAAGTCAGTTTTATTGCTTGGTTGGAAATCTTTGGTAGTCAGTGACTGCCTGAAGGCTTGTTATCTTTACCTTTACATTAATCAGGTGATTAAAACATATTGCTGTTTCTATTTTTAAAGCAAAAGTGGTTGAAAATGAACTGGGGAAAAAAAAGCTGGAACTAAACATTTTATGTTAGTCTTAATAGCAGGCTGCAGTAAGGTTTCCTGCTGTGATTCCACAATGTGTCACATTTGATTCTGATGTGTTGAAACTTGCACCTAATAAATAAGTATTACTGAGTTTTCCTATTGGGCTCAGCTTGAGCTCCACTGATCTCTGTAACACTTGTATACAAGATGCAAGATACATAGATACCTATTAAATACATACTTCCATACAGTATATTTATATATGTGTTGTGTTGTATTTAGACTATTTTTACCCTTTTTTTTCCAGTCCTTATGCTAAGCTAAGCTAACCATCTGCTGACTTGGTGCACACAGAAACCAGACATACTTGATTCACATGAACACAAAGTGAATGTACCTTGTCAGTGTGTTGTTATGAACATCAGTGTGTGTGTGTGTGTGTGTGTGTGTTTATGAGCCTGTCTTTCTGAACAAACCATCCACATATTCAAAACCATTGCACAGGATCTGACAGCCATAGTGAAATCATTTCCAGTAACATGCATATGTGTGTTTTTCTTTTTTTTTATTGTCTGTGTCTTTATGTATCACATTGTGATTCAACCAGGTTTAACCACCACAGTTAAAGTAATAATTATAGGGAATTTTACCAATAGACTGTTTTGTGTTTATTGTTGATCGGTGTCACGGGTGATTACGTAATACAGTAACTGGCCTCATTAGTTATTGTGGTGTGCATGTGTGTACGTGTGTGGCTGTGCATGATTCAGAAGCAAAAATATCAGAAGAAGAGGTAAAAACTAAGTTTGTCTGAGTCAGTCATCAGTTGTCAAGACACACCTGCCTACCAGGTATATAGATCTCTGTCCTCCTTTCTCTCTCTTCATTACTCCGTCACTCACATTGCTGCGTGTCTCTCTCTCTCTCCCCCCCCCCGTCTCTCTCCCTC
The DNA here is from genome assembly GCA_032353495.1 of Ctenopoma kingsleyae. NCBI lineage: Eukaryota > Metazoa > Chordata > Actinopteri > Anabantiformes > Anabantidae > Ctenopoma > Ctenopoma kingsleyae. The sequence continues at coordinate 8,441,220 of JAUBNQ010000015.1, forward strand.
GCTGTGTGTTGTGTGTTTTCAGTCTAAGATGCCCTAGGCGGGGAGAAGAGAAATGTAAATGGCTTCCAAAGTAAAAGATGCTGTGGTGTGGTACCAGAAAAAGGTAAGACACTGTCTATTTCTTGTATTTGCATGCATGGCTTGTATTTATATGTCACAAAATTAATGTGTGTATGTGCTTGGTTGTGCTATTTCTCAAAACATTTCTGTGGCAGATGCTCTCTAAAAATGGATCCTTAATCAGAAATTTAAAGGAAACATTGACATTTAAAGGCAGTTTTCATACTGATCCTAAATATTTTAATTTAGCTATGCTTCAGGAATTAAACTGTTTCTCCACAGTGACTTCCATCACAATGGATGGTGCAGTTTAATTCTGAATATAATAAGCAGTTTGTTCCTGGTGAAAAATCATGAAGGCCTTATAGATAGTGATTGTTGTTGTTTAAGTCTAGTTGTCTACACATGTTACATGTTTATGGATGTACAGATTTACTCCCAATATATAAAATACCTAAAAATAACAAAGGAGTTGTCAGACACCTTTTCTAGGTTCACAAAAAGTTATCTGAGGTGGTAAAGAAATACTGTACACAAATCTTGCCTAAACATTTCAGAGAGCAAAATAAATAGATTCTTTAGCCGTCAGCAGCTGACATGGTCTTCTTCAGTCTGCACAGATGTCCTGAACAATGTAGTGGAAATGTGATCATCTAATATCAGGCCATAAATGGTGTTAAAAACATAAAATAATAATCAAAATATTATTTGAAAAAGTGATGTAAAATATGCCTAAAGTTATACAAAATGGTTTTATATTGTGAAATTTATTTTCTTGCTTTTTGAATATTTATACCTTGAATAGACAAACTGTGATTCTTACAGGTTGCTGAAGGTAACATGTAAATGCAGAAGACAAAAACCTTGACAGCTGCGATCATATAAGTAATGTGAAGTAACGAAACTTGAACAAACATTTTGATAGTAGAACCAGAATATATTTATTTAGAGTTACATAAAATGTTCTGATATTTGAGTGCGGACTGTCTTTGGTACTCGAGCATTTTAGCGATTAACTCCTCGGTGCTGTCAGCAGCAGCAGACTCGGTCTCTTCGGCACAGTGTGGAACCAGCCTGGTGTTGTGTGTCTTCTTGTTCCATAGTCTCAGATATCAGATCCTCTGCTGGACTCCAGAGCTGCCCCCCTTGTAGATCTCAGCTTACACACCATCTGCCTGCTCGGCTCTCTGTCCTCATAAACCTATTTTTATGTCCCCCACAACCTCTGTCTCTCTGTATCTTTCTTATATTTAAGATTTTATTTGAATAATTTAAGTTTGATAGCTCTCTTAGGGTAAGGTGTTGAGTCTAGCTTGTCTGAGACACACCAGTGACGACAACTGCTGAGTCATAAATTAATACTACAGTTTTTAGCAGCAGGTCACACCTGTCTGACTGTCCTCGGGGCTTCTTTTTGTCTGACGTCGCTTTTCGACAAGATGTTTCTTCTTCTGATTACCTGTAACTAAATGGGACACAGGTGCTCTACTGAAGTTCGTGTTTGTGGGTTTTCTATGTCATAGCTTAATTTGTGTGGTTTGCAATTACACATATACCTCAAATGCTGCCAAATAAACAAACACTTCCCTCGGGAGAATATTCAAGATTTTTTACTGAGGTGATGACTACAAGCCTTACGTGGTAGAAAAAAACTTGTTTGTGAGTGGTGATGAATTTTTGACCAGGTCATTGCTTAGATTATACTATATTTACACTACCAGTCAAAAGTTTGGACACATACACAAATGACTATGTTTTTGAAATAGAAGCAGATTTTTTTTAACATCAAATTCTGATCTGAAATACAGTGTTGACATTGTTAATATTAAAAATGACTATTGTGTGTTTATTTATATAAACATACAGAGGCCTATAATCATCAAACATTAGTATTGTCTTCCAATAGCACATTATGTTTGCTAATGGAAGTTTATTAAATTAAGAGGATAACTGATCATTATAAAACCATTTTGCAGTGATGGTAACACAGCTGAAGACATGCATCTTTTCATGGAATAGATGGTAAAGCTTAAGTGTTTCCAAACATTTGACTGGTAGTGTATATAAAGGGTAAGTTTGTCCATATTCTGTTACTCAGCTCTGGTGCGTTTTAGCTATGCAGAATTTTTGAGAGCTGTACCTCTGACATTTCTGCTTCCATCTCATTACAGTTGAGGTTAGTGGAGTTCTGTTTGTGTTGCTCACAGTATGTGGCATTTAGAAACAATGTCCAGATTGTTCTTGGTAATTGACAGATTGACAATGGATAGTTTTATTTAAAACTAGTTTCACCTGAAAGAAAAAAAAATATGTTTCCAGGGGTAAGTTCCTGGTACTTTTCTTTTCCAGGAACTAAATGCTTCTTCCCTTGGGTAAAAGTCTTCAAGGGAATTGTGATTTGCTTAGTTCTCATTTATAATGATGTGCGCAAATGATGCACCAAATCGACGCAGGCAATGGAGGGGCGCCATTTTGTGTAAGCTGTGTAGCAACTACAGTTAGGTAGAACCCCCGCTAACTAAATTTTAGGACCCTATGATTTCTGTGATGGAATCTTGGAATTCAACAAATAAAATGGAATTTGTTGTAAAACATGGAATGTCGTAAAATTAGCTGATTTTGGTTTGTGGAATTTTGGCTGCTGCAGCCCCCTGTACGTGTCACCTGTTTAGGCATTTAAGCTTCCCACACACACCAATGCACACAGAGGGATAAAAAGTCAACGGTCCGCTATGGCAAAGAGGTTTGCTGAAACACTGAAGTCCTCAAAATATTTACGGAATTCGATTCTTAGTGCTAAATTTAGAGCAGAACAATACCCAAATGATTTTTATGAATCTGTAGAAGTTTTGCCAGCACACAGTAGACTGGACCAGCAAGAACACATGTGATGACCACTTACAGTCAAAGACTCTCATCAGAAACACAAGAAGCAAACTAGCACAAGCCGCTCACTGCAGCAAAGTCTTGGTCCTGCAAACAAATCCTGTTTACAGGGAAATGTTGTAATGCTTTAACAAAGTGAAGTTGAATAACATTAAATGTGAGATTTTTTTCCTTTTGCATTGTTCTTTTTTTATTTAATTAATAACGTAAAACATGAATTTCAGAAGAGTAAAAAAAATACGCCCTGATTCTCCAGCGGAAACCCAGGTATAGGAACTAAATTCCTTAAAGGTTTCTGGGCCTTGTGAAATTCCAGCATTGGAAACAGGGCGTAAGAAAGTATGAGAGTAAAAAAGTAAGAGTACGAGGACATGGTTTTTTTTTTTTTCTCCATGGTCATGGGTTGCAATTGAAGTCTCAAAAGCTAACTTTTGTTTACTGTAACATATGGCCACAAGTGTATTTTGTTTGATTTGGATGTATAACAGTGGAAATTCTCCAAACAAACATTACAGGCTTTAAAATAGTTTTGTTTGCATTGTATAGAGCTGCTACCTAAAGCAACAAATAATAAATGTGCCAGTATAATAAAGTCTAAACCGAACTGTTAAACTACTTAAACTAATTAAGTTTGAGCTTGAGAGAAGGATTCAAACTTCAAAAACAGGTCTGTGAAGTTAAACATGTTGTTATTATCGGCTCTCCACCCTCTGGCAGTTGCCCATGTGAGTCACAGTGTATTTGTGACAGCTGTGTCTGGATACAAACTGCAAATAGACATAGGCTGTACCTAAAATCCCTCTTAATCACTCCTTCACATCCCCCTATAGAGCAGGTACTCAACAGTGAGCAGTAAATTTAGATTTGAGACGCTAAATAAAAATGCAAAAGAGACCATGTGGCAGTGTTACCAGAAAGTAATTTACCAATTTTAATTTTAGAAATCCAACAATGAAAATACTCAACAATGTATTTTCAGAGCATAAAAATTGTTCAGTATATAGTAAATGTGGAGTGATTTGTATTCTTTTGGATACAGTTTATTTTAGTGTGGAAATATTTTTTTCTCACCACAGTGCAATGCCAAGCCCACATCACAGTAAAGCCACATGCAGCCATGTCTATATTTACTATGGCACCAGGCAGATTTTTTTTTAAGGTCTGACACAGTGTTTACTCTTAGCAAGTAAGAATCTAGCTCAGGATTATTTACCTTCACTCTGTGCATTATGTCTTTAACTGTAATCAGCATGACTGGCCTGTACGTGATATATTTGGACTTAAAAGTGACTTTGTAATAAATCAGCTTGCAGCGTGTTTGTGTGGTGGCTTTAAGGTATAAGTGACAGTCACTATATTTATACATATGATCTATTATAGATCTGTTTATGTTAATGACTTTAAAAGATCAGCATGTCAGTGTGAAGATTCTTTATGAATGCAGTCATCTGTAAAGTGATAGCTGTTGAGAGAGTTATGAAGACGGCACATACATTATCAAGTATCTTCATATATTGATAGATAATGGGTTCAGTGATGGGACACATACTGAGAACCAAAATGTCTTCTTCTCTTATTCTGTTTTCTTTTTTCTAAGCTAAGTTCATGCTGAATAATTGCAGTGGAACTGTTTTTGCTTATACTGTGTAAGACATAATTTGACATAATTGTTGGTTTTATTTACACACATTTATAGGAACAAGCTCCCTACTTCAAGCTTCCAAGTGTTCAAGTTTTTGCATCATTTGAACCGATGCGGTCTTCAGACAAAACATAGATTAGGAATTTTCATAGACTAAAAAATTAACTAATTGACTAAATAAATAGTAGTTGCATAAGTAGCAAACTATTTGATAATGAGTTAACCTGGCCTACATTTCTCCACACCTTCCTTTAATTGTCATGTGAAGTTAACAAGCAGAGAAAAATCTGAACATGTTCTTTGTTTCCCGGCTGCTAAAACACACACACACACCTGTGTGTGCTGAAAATAGACCGTACACACACTCCTGTTCTGTGTATGTTGCTATAGTCACGTGAAAATTCAGGGTAGAGGTTAATCTACACGCCACAACCAGCTGTCTGATTCCTTCATTCAGTCATTGAGTCTTTTTTGGGTGTATATGGTCACACATCTCTGCTATTTCTATTTTTATTTATTTAACAGCTCAATTTTTGATCAAAGATAAAAGTTTTCATGTCCTATGAACATATCGACACTTGATTGAAGTTGTCCCATGGTTGGCACATAGTTGAGTTTTTAGGACATGATCATAACTTCTGTTTTATGTTGGGAGGATATCTTAATTACTGCATTATGTGATAATAAGCAAACCATTTAAAATTATGTAGGTTGAATATCTTTGAGTTCTGGATTTTGTTGCTTGGACAAAATAATAATTAAAGCAGGAACTGATGGATAATGTAAATTGCTGTATCTGTAATTTGTATAAACCAGTGAATTTGAAAGTGAAATCTTTTAATTTGTTTATCCATTTGTTTATTAGTCCTTGATATACCCACTGACATTTTCTTGTGTTTATGTGAGTGGTTAAACTTATCTTGATCAAATCTGACTACACCTACACAGAGATATGTAGATTAGAAATTCCCAAGAACAGCTGAGGGATTTTCCACCACAGCCTGTCGCACAGTGAAGTCTGCTGGGATTTACATACAGGAAGAAAGCAGGAAATGCATAGTGCATCTTGTCCATAAGTGTTTGTCCCTCCAACATAAGAAGCAAAAAAGAGATGCAGGAAGGAGCAGAGAGGAACTGAGCAAGCACATTTTTAGTGAAATGACACACCATTTCCTCTGTCATCTGAGCTGTCAGTCTGCAGGAGCTTTGTATGTGCAAAATATATTTCTACTGTCTTACTATTAACCACTGTAAGCACAGTGTTGTAGTTCTCCAGTATAACAAAAGTGAATGTGAGATCATTGCATGTTTCCTGCAGCACCACAAGCATCTGCCAACAAGTGTAAAACATAATTTTATATAAATGCCTGTGTTTTTTGAGAATATAATTTGTAGAAGTTATTCACAGAATAGGAGGAGTGTGACCCTAAAATTATCTGATACAGGGTAAAATGCAAAAGTGATGGAAAAATGGAAAAAGAAAAAAAGAAAATCTGACAGTTAACACAGATCCAACAGTGAATCAGAACACAAGTAAAATCTAAACTTGGTGATATTACTACCAAGTTACATCTGTCATTTGTCCTGGTATAAAACTGTGGTGTAGTATGACATCAGTCCCAGCAGCAGGAGCATCCAATAAAAGCTTGTGTTGGTCAGGTGAAAGACCTGCACAAAGGGTGGTCTCATGTCTCCTCTAAACAAAACTAAGGACAGTAACTCTTTTCTCTGAAAGCGCACACACCATGCAGACATTTTATCACATGGATTGCGTGTTACATATGCAGCAGACACGGCACAGCATCGTAGCATTCATTTGTACTCATTTTTCTGTGGAGATCACTGTAAATCCCGTGTCCACTCACGCTTACCTATGTTATTCTCTCCACCAACTCCTACACGTGTATTTGTATTTGTTCTGCTGTTAACATAAACCTTTTGATCAGAGCAGCTTTGGTGTCTGTGTGTGTCTGATGAACAGGTTCCTTTTAGCTTAATGCCACTTGAACCCCAGCTAGTCATTAATAACAGACAGATAAATGCCAGCACTGATGAATTCACAGCTGATGTGTGTTAATGTGTTAAACCTTGTGAATACCTCTGTAAACCAGCAGCTATGTGTGTTTTTTGTAACAGCCCGTCTATTGCAGAGGCAGTTGTTATATAACTCTGTTGCTTTGCCGACATAATCTCCTTCTCTGTCTCTCTTTGGATTGTCCCTTCATCCGTCGTCATGGTGACCTCAGCACTGCCGCAGCGCCACTCTTGGCCTCATCATCCTCCGTCTGGTTCACTCTCAGCACTTGCTTGTAAAATCACTCAAGTCTGTGATATAATTTCTCTCATTGAGAGTCACATAATTTAAACCCTGAAAGATTCTTTTTTTTTAAAAATTATTTAAAAACACAGACAGAAAAATGATTATAAATGAAGAGGCAACTCATTAGAGGAAGTGTAATTTAAAGGTTGTTACCTGGGTGCTCATTTATGTTGAGAGGAGTTGCTTATGTAAACTGTGTGTGTGTGTGTGTGGATAAGATATAAAGTGCTGTTACCTCACTACTTCATGATGTAACTAGGGTTTCCATCCTTTCCATCCTGAGCTTCCTCCTTATCCACACCCCCTCGTCCTCTATCTCTCTGCTCTGTAGTCTGGTCATGTTTGCCCTCTGGCTGTCCTCCACATGTACTCAACATGCTTTCCAATGCATGTTTGCGAGCGTGTGTATTTTAATGGGTTGAATGATAAGGAAAAATATGTTGTCAGCCCGGATGGCACAGTGTAAATCAGTCAGATGTCAGATTTATATTCTGTGCTCAGCCAATGGTGATTGTCTCTTCTCTTTCTCTTGTTAATAAGTAGATACAAGTTCAAGAATTAGAGTTTTTAAAAAAAACAGGAGTCTACAGTGTCTCAATGTAATGTTTAAGGTTGAAAAAAATGATTCGATTCAATTTTATTTATATAGCGCCGAATCACAACAAAAGTCATCTTGAGGCACTTTACACTGTACGGTTTAAGACCTTACAGAATATAAGTAAATACAGAATAACGTGGAAAACCCAACAGTCCCACTTGAGCAGCACTAGGCAACAGTGGAGAGGGAAAAACTCCCTTTAACAGAAGAAACTTCCAGCAGAACCATGATAAGTAATAGTTATTCCTCCCTCATGTCTTGAAGATGTGATGGACAAAAATACTACAAATAATCTTATCATATAATGATACTAATAATATAATCATCTTTAGTTTAATATCCACAAGGTGATGTTAGTGTATTGGGTCCTGTTATACTGTTGCTTGGTTTTTGTGATTTAATTACTCCCAGTAGGGTTCCTTTTTATTCTTATTTCCACTTCCTCATCTCTTCCCGTCTCCTTCAAATGTGGATGACCAAATGTTACCATCTTGAATCACTCGAGGTTTGCCAAATTGTTTGTTTTGCTTGAACAATGTATGAACACAGATTATAGATTTTGGTGATTGATGACTGATTAAAATATGAGTTTGGACAGATCTAGTAAACTGTAACTTGCCTGCTTGTTGGAAGCATCCAACCAGGCTGTAATTTTAGTTTCCTTTTGTTTTGGCAGGATAACCACATACACACATAACCACATGCACTCAGCTGCTGACAGACTAAACAAATTGATAAGTTGAACCAGTTTGTGCAGAAAGCTTCATCTTGATGAAATTTACTTTCATTTGACCTGGAAATCTGTAATTTTCTGTCTCATAATGTGACCTACAGGGCCGTGGTGTCATGACAGCCACATGCTCCAGCAGAAAGCAGTGTAAAAAAAAAATGAAAGGAAAGCATTGATGTTGAGGTATAAAGTGGTGCACAGTGACCCATATTAATATCAGGGTCACACATGGACATATAATGTGGGATGAGCACGAACATGACGCACTCCCTGACCCACATCTCCTGCTGGTATCTAGTGACTGATACTGGGCTGTCAAATCATAAATACTGAGCACTATCAGTGTGAGATACATTATCATGTAGACGAATTACTGACGTTTAGAAGTAAAACAGACAAATGTCAAATATTAGATTAAAATGGAGAGTAAATTCAACAGATTAACTCTTTAACCTACAGTAAAGACACTTTCTCTCTGTCCTCAGTTCTTGGAATCGTCTTTTCTGTCTCATGTTCTTCTTGTTTTTCACCTCTCTCTTCTTCTCTTTCTATTCATGTTTAATGAAGTCTCATTAAAGATGCAGAGTTTCCACTGGTGAGCCCGCGGGGCGACCTAGACTCAGTGCCTCAGAGATGCACACTCACATGAACACTCACATGAACACCGTGATCTGCTGAGATCAGATCATTAGCTGATCTTCGCTCTGTGAAACACGCATTGTATGAAAAACCAACTGCAAAGCAAACGGTGTCAGAGCTCTGTTTTTGTTACTGTGTGGATTCAGAAGAAGGAGAAATAATAAAAACTGGCAACCCCGGCAGGGTGAAATTGACAGTGTGACCTTGGAGTGTGTCTGTTATCTGCAGAACATTCAAATATATCTGGTTCCAACAGCACTGTAGTACTTTCTGTTTTTCTTTTTGTTCGTCTTATATCTCTGTGTTGTGTTAAGGCCATGCAGGCAAACTGCATATTGTGAATATTTGTCATAGATCTCCTTAAGCCTCATGCACACACATTCCCCTCTGAGCACACTCACACTTGCAGGTGTGTTGAACCAACCAACCTTGTGAACGTGACTCTGACATTTGGAACCACTTTTCACTTTCTTCTTCACTTTAGACAAAAACGAAAATGGAAATAGACAGGTTGACGGTGAGACAGAATAAGACAGAATGAAAGAGAAACTGTAGATGGTAAGTGTTGTATCTGCTCAGCTGGTTTGGTGGGTACCGACGAGTGTAAACCTCTTCAACCCCACAAACTATTTATATAATTTATGCCTATCTAACACTGTGCTATAAAAGATTATAATCAATTTACAAGAATGCCAGTAAATGCTCATGCGAGTAATAAGCCTACGGCTGAGCGTTGCTGCCATTAGAAATCATTTGCTTATGTCCATCCAGTGAGAAGTGGAGAACATTTACACACTGGTTTGACCGTGAGCACAGTAAAAATACAGAATTTCAGTTTTTAATAAATACATAGATTTGTTGAATGGTTAAAATATTCAAATCTACAGACTGAAAAACTGGAAACCATCCTAATTATTACTTGGACAGTGATATACAGACTCCTAACTTCACCACATGACTATTACGTCTGACTGACAGCTGATTCAGCTGAACCGTCATCATGACAGTTCAGAGGAAAAGGGCGTCTCATGTTTCTAATAACACACATTTATTCCCCTCGCATCTTCTTATTTCCTTTCTTCATGTGCGACAACTGTACTTATAAAAGATTTACGATGTACCCCCCGTTTTATTTGCCGGTATTCTTCAATACAAATTAGTTTTGCATCACCTGTGAACTATGTACAGTGCGGTGAAAAAGAATTTGTCCCTTCCTGATGTTTTTTTTTTTCTTCCCCCCCCCCCTCCATGTTTGTCAAACTTAAATGATTCCGATCATCAAACAAAATTTTAATATTACACAAAGATAATCACAGTAAATACAAAATGCACTTATGTGGAAAAAGTAATTGCATTCACCCAAAACGTTTTATGACAGCTCTAGCAATAATTGTGAAGAAAGTGTTTTAACCCTGGCCTCAGATAAAACACTTTAAATAATGGCGCAGCTTAGAAAACAGGAGTTGGTAGTTCACTTAAATGTTAAGTAAAGATGGCATTTATTGCCTTCCTTTATCTTACATTTTTTTAAAGATTTCTCATAGAACAGAGTTCTGTTCTCTCCACTGAAGCTTTAAGGGGAATTAAAGATTTGCTGTGTGTCAAAGGAACTTTTATTGTTGTTTGGTTCATTACTCTTCTTCCTGCAAACACCATGACGTATGCATAAGCTCCTCTATTCTCATTTCATCATTAATCATTTGTTTTATTCTTCCAGATTGGCGCCTATGACCAACAGATATGGGAGAAATCAGTGGAGCAGCGAGAAATAAAGGTATGTTTGTTTCACTTTCTGTTTGCTCCACATCTTTTTTTGTTTGTTTGTTTTTTTTTTCATTTCCCTGTTTGCGTTTTATTTCTGCTTATTCATGAAGTTTCTTTGATCTTCAGTCCTTCATCAATCTACCTTCTTCCTTTTTATTCTGTTTCAATGTCTGTCACCATGCCGCTACGTGTTCTCCAATGTGTTTTCTTTTTTAACTTTCCTCTCTGCCCTCGTGGCTGGGGGTCACGTGCCCATCTCTCCTCTCTTCACCTCCATCTCCATCCCTTCTTTTCCTCCTCCTCTCTGCAGTTCATTTCTCTGGTGAGTATTTATCAGGGAGGACATCCCGCCTGTTGCTCCACAGTGCACGTCTGCTCACCCACGCTGTAGATGACTAGACTGTGATTGGTTGATCTGATCGCTCAGTGCACTTGCTATGTTGAATCCTGGTGTGTTAATTAACCTCACTCTATGTTCACACCGTAGCAGCGCTGGTTTGTGATTGGCAGTAGGTAGAAGCTGTTCTCTAAAAGTTAAACTTAGTGAGCTTCTTTATAATGCAGGAAATCATATTTGTCACTTTCTATATATTTTTGGGGCTTTTTATGTAAACAAGTGCCCTATGATGCTTTAGATTAATGCCAACACTTCAAACCAAAACCACCTGTAAGGATGTAGAAGGAAGGAGAGACACTGGAAGGTGGACTTTCTGTGGTAATGGAGAAAACAACCTTTTCTTTCCATCACTTTGATGTGAATTAGTCTGAGATTCTAGATGGACAATTAAAAAGGATCAAAACTTATGCTGTTGAATAAAATATGTTTTGTCCTTTTTTTTTTTTATTCCACACATTCGTCTTCCTTTACAAAACCTGAAGCCTACATTACCCATAATGTAACTGTAGTTCAAGCAGAAACGAGGAGCTGGCTACAGAAGCTCACTTCTGTTTAACTCTACAACACCAGAGTTACATCATTTTTAACTTCTGGAGCCACAAAAGACTTTATGGACTTTATTATGAACATTTTCACATATGTAGTAGTTTTCCACCCAAAGACCAGTGTTAATTTTGACAACAAAACTATGACTTTAGCTGTGTGAGACACTTAAAAAACTGATACTAAAACTAAATAAAAAGTAACATTTGACAATAGGAATAATGACTAAATCATAAAGCAAATTAGACAAAAATGTCACAAACAAAAAGTAGACTAGAATTTATTGACTAATTAAAATTATACTAATATTTTTACCAGAAGACTAAAACTAAGCTATAATGTGGCTGTAAATGGTGTAATGTTTAAAAATGAGTGGAATTCCCCTTTAAGTCTTTAACGTTAGCTGACTTTTACACTGAAAATATAATCTACTTTCTCAACAGAAATCTGCATGCTCTGCAGTATTTCTTTATATTTTATAGTTGACATTTTGTGTTGCTTCATCACGCTGTGGCCTGAAGTTAGAGGATAGAAGGATGATATGTTCATGGGAGTGAAGTAAAATCCCCTGTAGTTCACGTCAGTGGTAACTAGAGCCTCTTCTTCTGTCTGCTCTGACCTCTTACCTTTGACCTATAAGAGGACAACTTCATCACTCCCTTCTCAGATTTTATGAGGGGTTGTCTTACATCCAGTCTCTTAAAGCACATGCTGAAGTGTTTTAGTGCAGGATTACATTTAGCTTTCAAAGTAGATTATTTTGAGTTAATCTTAATGACAGAATATATAAACATGGAGAACACTGGATTATCCTCAAAAGGTTTTAACCTTGTGTCACCTCTCTGCTTCTGCCTCTCTCTTTCCGTTGTACTGTACCTCTGTCCTATAAACAGAGGAGAGAGACTCTGTTTCTAATGAGATGGTCCACACACACAAACGCGTTGCGCTGCCACCTTGGTTATCGGTCTGTTTATCTTATCATGTAGCGGAGACAAAATGTGTCATTTCTGCACCACTGTTAAGTGTTAATTACGCTATTTAGAGGCTAATAAAAAATTTAGATCAATGATTGTAGTCATAAATCTGAAGGATCTCAGCTACCTTGAAGATGTGCAGAAGTCATTTTGTAACAATGAGAAATAGCAGGGACTACTTCTGTTTATACTGAATCTTTTGCCATAAGCGCTTTGTTGTTTTATAGAGGTTATGCCTGCCGGTTTATGTCCTTATCAAGCTCTCTAGAGTCATAAATGTTTTATTTGTGATAATTTACAAAAGTCTAATTGATGTCTAATAATAAAAATGTAGGCCAATGAGCCCATTAGATCAGCAGGAACAAGTAACAATAACCATAAAATTACTAATATATTACCATTATTACTATTATACTATTTCATCATTTATCTAAAATACTTCATCATATGGAACATTATCGCCTCTGCTCATTTTTAAAGTCTATAAGGATCCAAATTGCCAAAATGATCTGATCTTTGTGGCCACCACCTCTTATAAACTGATTTGATGAAAGTGAATTAACCACGTTTTAAAGTACAGTGCATGTGAAATTAACTGATAAAAGCACACTGAACATGCTGTGAGATATAAACTGAGACAGTACTGTCTAAGAAAACCAGTCACCACCTGCTGGTGCAAACATGATATTACAAAGTCTTCAGCTGGTTTTAGTTTACAGATAAATCATTTTAAGTGTAGTAAAAAGTGTAAAAGAAGAAGAAATGAGAAGCAATGTAACCTGCAGCCTTTAGTAGTTCTTGTAAAGAGTAAAGTTGTGTATCATGGCTGCTGATTTAAAGGAATGGTTTAACAATACTGAATGAGAAACAAGTTTATAAAGATAAGAGACTATGAATAGCGCAGAGATAAGAGAGCTGTGGCCAGACGAGATGTTCACTGCTGCAGTAAATCTACTGCCAAGAGGAAGCAATCGATTGGCTTCTTTTCTAACCCTGCACGGACTCAGTCGGCCCTGCTGTTCCCCTCTTGCTCACTTACACACATTATAGCGTATTAGCTTGTTGGTTGTGCTATTTAAAGATAAGGGCCTCCATCAAGCCTCTGTATCAGACCACTGACTGATAACACAGAACTTGATTGGCCTGTATGTAAATATTAGCATGGAGTAGTCAGAGTCAAGTGGGCAGCGTGTTCATTGGTTCACATACTTAAAATGTGTCGTATTTCAGAGCATTGACAGTGGTGCTTAAACTAAAGCTGTTGTTGTGTGCTGATGCCAAAATGATACGTTTTCTATGTTTTGCTTAAATTACATTTTTCTACAAATCCATTTTTCATTTTTCTGAAGAGGTTAAGGTTATTGGAAGATAATTGTGTAGTTATTTACAATAGGATATATATGATCAATAAGTCAACAATACTGTAGATTGATGCTTGATGGTTTGAAATTTTTGGTGCTACAAACACATCTTAGTCAGCACCAAAACAGTATAAAATCAGGGCGTCCTACAAGAAATATTGCTAAAGGCATAATGTAATAGTTTCTGTGGTTTGATGCACCATACAAAATTATTTTGAGTCACAGTATATAAATACAAAAAATGCCTTTCTGCAGTTTGTTAGTGTTTAATAGTAGACGTCACAAAAACACACAGTAATGTTGAGGTGGAAAAAGTGTTTCAACATCTGACATCAGATTCAAGTGATCTAACAAAAAATGACACCACCTACAATATGAGGCACCAGACACATTTTCAAAAATTAAAACTGTTGCAAGAGTTGTAGAAATCACATCTATACATCAAGTGAAATAGTGTCGCAGCACTGCACAATAATCAGTTACGTGCTTTGTGTTAAATGTATTTTTGTTTTCTTCCAGTGTCCTCTAAGCTCCTGTGAAGAGTGGAAACTCATACTCATGAACTTTTACACTTACAGGAAATTTGCAGTACTGTTTGTCATCACATCTGACAGAGCAGTTGCCCACAAACGCCCACATGCATGCATGTTATGTTTGTATTTACAAAGCTCCTTCAGAGTTTTATGGGTGTTCATCATAATAGGAAGTGACAGGCTGGCGCAGGAAGTCAATGTGCCACGGAAAGTGTTATTGTCAAGGTTGTTAACTACACAAAGCACCAACTTTAAATCTGGAACAGGAAACATCGAGGACGATGAGAGCAGACATGTTTGGCTGTCTTCTAATTCAATCAGATTAATGCATCAAAGTGGAGAAATGTCATGCAGATCTGTTTGAAAATGTATATCTAAATCTGGTAGATAGGAGCCAATGCATATGCTGTTAACTAGAGAATAGAGCCAGTAGCTGTGTGAGCCTGACTGCACGGTGTGCCTCCTCCAACACTGAGTGTGAGTTTATGAAGGCATAAAATGCACGAGAAGCCTCCTGCAGTTGAGTTCCTGTAGACGTGCAAATGTGTTATTACTCATTTAGTTTCTTTGTCTGGCGTTGACTCTGTATCTCTCTGTCTCCCCCTGCAGGGCTTGAGGAACAAGCCAAAGAAGACAGGACACGTCAAACCAGACCTTATCGATGTGGACCTGGTTAGAGGTGAGAAAAAACTTTGTTCTACCTTTCTTTCCATCAAGATGATTAGATCTGATACCAGACAGGTTCCCTGCTAAAGCTCAGAGCATCAGCACCGACATAAAACACACATGAACCCGAGATGCCTGAATTGTTGTGCCAACCTCCTGCTAACGTTTATCCTCATCTCATTTCTGTCTTCACCTCTGTCTGTACTCTCATTTGTTTGCATCTGTCTCATATCAATCACAACTTCAATTATTCACCAAGTCAGTCAGATGTATCCTCATTGTCATTTAATTGCACAGGAAGACGTACAGGAAGAAAGTAGATAATGGGAAAGATACGGATGGGTTGGTGTAGATAAAGATCTGCTCTGATAAAACAGAAGGGAGGAAGAGGCAGAAGATAAACACAGCTCTAACGTGACTCCAGGATGTATTAAGTGATTTTTTTTTTTGCCTTAATTACCTTTTCTCATTAAACTAAGAGTATTTATTTTCTCCCTCCTCAGGTTCAGCATTCGCCAAAGCCAAACCAGAGAGTCCATGGACGTCACTGACCAGGAAGGGCATCGTCAGAGTTGTTTTCTTCCCGTTCTTTTATCGATGGTGGATCCAGGTCACCTCCAGAGCCATTTTCCTCATTCTGCTGGCTCTCTACTTGCTGCAAGGTAGGTATATAAAACAGCTGTGTAACAGCCAAAATATGTTGTCTTGGCTTTTGTCGGTTGGTAATTCTTCTCTTACCTGAAAATCAGCAAGAGGGACAAATGAAGTCATGACAGTTGTAGTGGAAATATACAGTATCTCCTAAATTGTTTATTAAATATCTGGTTTTTAAATGTGAGACATTTGCCAAAGACTTGCAAAACTGTACTTAATTTTATTTTATATCTACAATTTCTAATTTCTATAGGCTCAATAGACTTGCATCTTTGTCATTTAACAGACGAACGGTACGGTCCTCGGTAGATGTTCAGCTGCAGCCCATTTAATTGTGCGTTGTTTTTTTTAAATACATACTCACTGTCCACTATGTCTTGAAACATGAATCACTCCCAGGTTACGCCTACAGATGTAAGCTCGCACCGAGACTAAACAAAGCATTAAATGTCCAAACTGCAAAACCAAAATGAGCAATGAGCTAAGTCTCAGTGTAAATCCACCTTGTCTGTGGCTTAATTTCTCTGTTTTTAATGTTGTAATAAATGCCATTTGTCCATGTTTCTCTGGCACACAGTGGCAGCAGCAGTCCTGTATGTGACCATCCCCCAGCCTCATGGGATACCGGCCACCGAGGTGTTTGGAGCCATTTTGCTCATGTTGCTGCTGGGCACCGTCCACTGCCAGATAGTCTCCACCAGAACCCCAAAACCTGCCTCCAGCAGTGGGGGGAAGAGACGCAGGTAAGAAACATTAAGAAGTGCAGATAATAAAGGGGAAATGATCTGGAGTTGGGGAGAGAAAAGAGGAAAAGGACAGA
>JAUBNQ010000015.1:8479535-8493143 GCA_032353495.1 Ctenopoma kingsleyae
TGTGTGTGTGTGTGTGTGTGTGTGTGTGTGTGTGTGTGTGTGTGTGTGTGTGTGTGTGTGTGTGTGTGTGTAGTGTGACATGGTGTCCTCTAAGTGTACCCAGTATGCCATCACTAAATTAGTGCCTCCTGAGAAGCCAGCGTATACACATTCATACCTAAACTGATGAAACTGGGCCAAATGATGCATGGTGACAGATACACACCATACTTGTAACATATACACTCCTATGTCACCTAAAACCTTCTGTGACATAGCATATGGCAGCTATTGCACCTTAGCAGTGCTACTGTACTTTAGGAACATACTTTTATTATCCTATTTTGTTTATCAGATGGTATTTAAGTTCTTACAACGATTGTACAATGATGCATTATGTTAGAATTTGTTATTATAATGTCATTTGCTAGAATACAAGTGAATATAATTTTGTTACGTGTGTCTGTCGTAGGGCAGTTTGTATAGGTAAGAAGAATGGAGCAATGTGGTACTATAAAATCTGTAATAGACCAGGATAAGTTGTGAATTTGGAACCTGTCCTGATAATAACTCTTTGTGAAAGTGTTATCTCTATCTCTGGTCTTGTGAGTAAATTTTTTGGGTTATCACATGAAAATCATGTGTCAGTGGACGACACACAAACAGTGCCATGGTCCAAAAGTCTTCTTACATTAAATTACACTGCAAACAAAGACGTCCTGAGCACTACAAATAAAATCTACCACAAAATCGTGACACAAAAAGTCACACAGGCAAGAAACTAATGATACATGCATCATATTTAAAACACACTGTGCATCATATATTTATCAAGGTTTTTCTAAAAAAACTCTTCTACAACAGCTAAATACAGCATTAAAACTGCACACAACTGAAAATACCACCCACAAAGAAAGCTGATGTTTTAGAGAACCATGGTTTTCACAGGCCAGCAATGACAGAGTGAACTGTGTGTGACATGTACTGATCTCTAGAACAATTGTGCTTAATACTCATGTTGTGTGCCTCTTATTTAGCATTAGTAACACAGAGGGTTGAGGTGTAAACAGAAAGATGTAGATATTTTTATACAGCAGGTTAAACAGGTTAAAAATACTGAAGGAAAAAATACTGAAAAATGACCAGCTGCAAAGAGGAAGAGAAACTGTTTTTTCTCCTGTGAATCATCAGTTCAGCTGCACTAAACTGACAACCAAGTGTTGAGGTTTAGCAGCAGGTGAGGGCTGGTGTTGCTGTAGTCAGATATAATAGAGATGCAGACAGGAGAAGGATCGAAAGAGTGAAGCTGGTTAAGTTTCTTGGAAATTCAGGCTATCCCTAACACACTAATGTGCTTACATTCAGGCACTCACACACACTAACACACACACAGCCTCAACTTGGATATGTCAGACACACGTGACTCAGCCTCAGCTGCATGGTCTCCAAGAAGTAATTATGGCAGAAGTCAAATTTCACTCTGAGTGAAGTCTGTGTGTGGTTAAGGATATGATCCCATCCTTGGCTCTGAGGGGTCATCAGATACTGTAACAGCTCACGTATGAGTAAAACAGACTGGAGTTTACTGCAGCCAGGCTGGATGATTGTTGGCAGCAGTCCACAGTTACACATGCCGGGTAACGATCAACTCAGTTGTTGTCACACTGTTCTTGCTTTTCTAGGAAAAAATTTACTGGGAAAAAGCCTTTAAAACAGATCTGATAACATGTTGAACATGTTAGAGCTAGTCCTTAACCTGCTCAAGATTAAAT
The DNA here is from genome assembly GCA_032353495.1 of Ctenopoma kingsleyae. Taxonomy (NCBI): domain Eukaryota; kingdom Metazoa; phylum Chordata; class Actinopteri; order Anabantiformes; family Anabantidae; genus Ctenopoma; species Ctenopoma kingsleyae. The sequence continues at coordinate 8,481,287 of JAUBNQ010000015.1, forward strand.
GAAGTGGCTGTCTCAAAAGTCCCTAAAGACATATCTCATCTTCTGTACCACACACATAAATAGAAGAAACATATATTCTGCTCCCTGCGGACTCATTTACCATTCTGCATGTACATTCAACTGACTAATGACTGTTCACCCACACCTGAGATACTGCGTTTACGTGTACGTTATGAGGAATCTCTGCTTCAACTAGTTCTGCTGAGCTTCACGGCCCGATAGGCAATAAGTCTGAGGAAATGGAAACTTGAAGGGGAATCTCTTCTTACAGCGAAACATGGAACTTTAGACTTTAGGTAAACAAAGTCATGTGGGCAGATCAGTCAAGTTCAGGATACAGCTGCAACTCCGTGGACCAATGGCGAGGGAGCCTGAATCTATAACAAATGAAGAGGAAGGAGCTCACCCTTGTACAGTGTAACCCCTGTGCACTACTGGCAGAGATCTTTAACATGTGACTCAAATGTTCAAAAAGCTTTCTTAAGATGATAACAATTTGACTCTGAGAAATGACAAGTGTTGAACTATTCATTTGTGACAAGAATTGCAGCTGTGAGTCAAAATCAAGTGCGATATTATTAGCCTACACCAGAAACCCTTTTTATTTTATTTCTCAATATAACAGTAATTGTATGTTGTTAATGATAATAAAAACTTACACAACCCCTGCTAGGAATGTGTGGATAGGCCAAGAAGGGGATTGTGTATAACAGGTACAATAAGAGGAAGTAAACTGAAAGTTACATCCACCATCCACAGACAAGGCATTGATATATGAAAGCAGTATAAAAAAAACATCAGCACAAAGAAAGGATGTCCAGAGGCCTCTAAGGCTCAAAATCACAGGTGTTTGTTCACCGCTAACTGGTATTTCCCTTGTTTGGGTGTGCACAGTGAAATTCCACAAGAGTATTTGGCTCACAGTCTCCTCTTCTCATTCACCTGAAACATTACATGTTTGACAACATAAGAGACTCTATGGTCTAAATATTGAGTGAAATACATAGTAGTATTCTCAGACTCTGGATCAACTCCTTTAATTAACTCCTTGCTTTTCTCAGTCAGATCTTTCCTCCAGTCTCATGAAAATCTAAATTTCATTAGCTGCATCAATACAAACTTTCAGTGGAAACTGATCACACAACAAATAAAATCCTCCCAAAACCTAATTGGGTAAACTGAATTAAATGATCTGTAAAAGAAGTTTAATTGAACTTTAATGACACTGGAAGCCTGGTATATAAACCGAACACTAGAGTTTTGGTGCATTAGTCTTAGAGGCACTGTTATGTCACATTTTACCAGTAGTGGTGGGTTTAGAACAATCCTGAGCACCAGATGCTGTTATAAAACAATTCATACTAAGTAGTCCAAGACTGCTATTGTTCTGAAATTATTTTCTGCAACTGTGATGTGGTTATGGAAGAAACACAAATACCAATGTCAGGGGACAAATTCAGAAAGATCTCAAACCGGAGGTTTTTAACAATAAATACTTAAATTAAAAAATAAATAAACTACATACATTTTAAAATATTTCTGGACAAATAATTAAAATTACCAAAATAAGGGACAAATGAATCCACTCCTGTCTGAATGAATGTGAAACAGTACGTGTGATGCCAGCCTCAAACCTATGCCAAACACTTACAAACACATTTCAAGACACAAACACTGCAACACCCAAAATGCTGAAAGATTCAGAGTGTGGCCTATAAAGGCAACCTGGTTGCTCACTGGGGCAGGGAGTCCCTAGTATCCTCTCTGGTATCTGTGTTGTGTTACCACAGGTGAAAAGGGTGTGCAGAAACACACACGAGAGTGCACACCTAGATATACACACCTAGACATTATTGTGTTTCAGCTGAACAGCTATATGCTGATTGCCTTTCAAAGTCAACAGCAGAGCAGCAGCTAAAACGGAGCATAAGTGATGCCTCTAAGGGACAGTGTGTGGCACATTTGTTTGATCGGGTTGATCAGAATTGTTGCCTTCACTGGAAGCTAATCACAGATTTTTGATAACGTGTTTGCTTTATTTACAGGAAGACGTCTGCTTATAGTCAGAAAAGCTTTATTTTTAGATGCTCAATATCCACATCACACCAAAAGCTGATCCAAAACCATCTCATAATGCACTGTTAATTACAAAATTGAAAGCCTTGAAGGTGGTGAGGGTGTCAATAATAAGCGGTGGTGGATATTCTCCATTCTCCTTGACCATCTATTTCTGAGGTGCCACTGAACTCCACAAGGGTTCTACCTTATTGTGATATTCAAGGACAGGATTTCAAGGCAAGGAATAAACTTGCTGCCCGGGGTGAAGGAGTTAAGCATCTTTGGGTCACGTTCACAAGTGAGATTAAAGTTCAACTATACTGGATTGATTTTTATCAGTCATTCTATGACCGAAGTCTCAGGTGCCTTGGGAAAAGAATAGCTGAATTTCCTTTGTAGGTGGCTAGGCTCACTATTAGAGATAGGATACACAGTTTGGACATCTGAAGGGAACTCAGAGTAGAGTTGCTGCTCCTTCGCTTTAAAAGGAGCCAGCTGAAGTGGTTTGGGCATCTGATCAGGATGCCTCCCTTTGGACATTTCCTTGGCACTTACAGCTTGTAGAAGGCACCAGGCTAAACGTACAACATGCTAAAGAGATTACACACTGCCTGGCCAGAAAATAAGTCGCCAACTGGATTTCACTAAGCAAACAGGTAAGAGCTTTCTATTGGATAATTACTGCAGTGATTACTTCGCTGGTGGCAGAGGCATATTCTAAGATGACAATGCCAGGATTCATTGGGCTCAAATACTGAAAAAGTGGTTCAAGGAGAGATATCATTTTCACACCAGTCCAGACATTAACCCCATTGAGAATCTTTGGGAGTTCACGCAATCCCAAAACAATCTGGGATCTGGGATCCCAAAACAATCACGCAATTTTGCCATACAAGATCCTGGCAAGAGCAACTCTAGACGAAAATCAATATGGTGATATTAAATAAGCTTATCAGAACGATACCACTGTACGTGCACTGTAATAAAAACAAATGGTGGTACAAGAAATGTTAGTGTGTGCAACTTCTTTTTGCCAGACAGTGTATATCTCATCTGGCTTGGGAATGCCTTGAGATCCCCTAGGATGAGCTGAGGGAAAGGGATGTCTGGACTGCCATGATTAGCCTGCTGCCACCATGAACCGACTGGAGATAAGCGGAAGAAAATGGATGGATGATGGGTGGATGAACTTTCATGTGTTGTCCCAGAACCCTCTTAAAACAATCTTGTGTGTTCTTAAGTTTAAAACACTGCTTTTAAAAGAGAGTCCAAGCTGTCTTCTGGCATTTAATTAACTCCAGTGTTTAATCAACTTTTTTGATCTATGGTAACACATGACGTCTTCAAAGGGAAACTGATGTTAAAGGATGTAGTATACACACACAAAGGAAACAGGCTGAAGTCAAGTGACTAAACCTCTACTGCGGTTTGTGTGTGTATGATGGCTTACTTCTACTTTCCTTTTAGCTACAATTTTCCTGCTGTTACACAGACAAACTTTGCTCAGTTACAGAATATGATACTTCCCTGCTAACAACACCTATTTTATTATTTATGTACAAGCATGTGTTTTGGTGGGATAGTTTTACTGAGCGATCAGTCGACCCATACAACACCACACGGCTCTGAACCAACCAGATTACAGCATGCATATGTGTGTGTGTGTTGGACTCACCCCATTGTGTGAGTGGCACTCTGCGGCGCTGAGGTGACTGGTTGAAGAACCTGAGGTGGGTGTGTCGCCTTTCTCCCGAGGACTCATGGGATCTGTATGTGTGCTATCTGTCGTGTGTTCTACTCGGTTTGAAGTTCTGTGTCGCAGCACAAAGGCTGGGCCCTCGGCCCCACTCGTCTCTCCTCCGTCCAGCTTGAAACGCTGGACCGGCCTGCACTGACAACTAGAGAAAACTCAGCTGAGACAGGTCTGAAGACTGCGAGGATGATGTTGGTGAACTCCAGATGAGACCAAACCTGAGAGGACTGAACAGGAAAAGCCATGTTTTACTTAATATTGTCTTTTGTCTGTTTAGTATTTTTACTTTACTATTTTTACTTGAATCTGTTTTATTGGTCTTTACTATGTTTCACTAATCTGTTTGTAATCTTGTATCTTTTACTCCACTTTCTATGTGCATTAATATGTTTTATGGTCCTCATTTTGTATGTCTTGTAATCAAATTTTGAAGCACTTTGAAATGCAACAACCTGTATTAAGGTGCTACTGTATATAAATAAAGTTGGACTGACTCGCTGATAAGTTGTAGAAGACAAGAAAACAATGCAGGGAAAAGATGACAACTTGTGACCAACCTGGACTCCACTGGGGGGGCTGAACTCTTTGGACTGAGTGACTCAGGACTGTGATCTGGAGAGAGATAGAAATGAGAGAATGACAGAGAAAGAAATCGAGCAAGAAAGGCAGGAGGAAACAACAATAAAAAAAAGTTAGTCTCATTTTGTTTATCCTCAAATTTGAAATTAAAATTAATTCAAGCCAAAACAAAAACAAAATAAATGACACGGATACTTCAACTGTTATTTTTGCAAGTAATTAATTAATATACTGTATAACAGGTTCCTAAACAATAAAACTACAGATAATACAAATTTAATATGTAAATCAATGTTTCCCTCCCATAGTCTTTACTTAGGCAGCTCGTCCAAGTATATTTAGCCAACTATTTTAAATCTATAATGTAAAGACTAGAGGACTTTTCCCCCGTGCTCTACAACAAACAGCAGCTCAGATCATCTGTCACTAATTAACATTAATTCAATGATTTAAACTGATGACACCACCACAAATAAATTGAAAAATAAATAAAATGAAATTGTGGGAAACACGGATGTAAATGTCATAAGTGTGTTAAGAAAGAGGCACAGCCCTCTTCTCATGAGTTCTGCATTAGAGAAAAAATGCATCATCTCCGTCACTTGCCCATGATATCACAATCTTATAATAATACTACATTTACTAATACAGACTACCAGTTAGGGACTGCAAATTGCTGCTGCGAGAGGTGTCATGTCATAGTCATGGTCAATAGAGAAGAGGTTTTGTAAGTGAATTTTGTAACTCGATATTTCTTCTCTACTTAATTCTTTCCTAACGTCAAGAGCAACTGAGACCTCATAATTTCTTCAGGGATTAATAAAGTCATTCTGATTCTGGTTAACAGATATTCACACACAGGAAGCAGTTGTTCTTCCACTGTCTTTCTCTAACCATTTCAAACCTTCTTTAAAGAGAAATATTGCACTGTTTAAAATTGTGGTTTGAACAAAAATCAAATCAAACCTCAAGGCGAGGCCATTATCAAGTCTACTGGTCACAGCAAGTTAAGACATGTCCGTAATGACAGCAGCACAGAGTTATGTAATGTGCAGTGCATTTGTAGTTGTATTTCAAAACTAAATTGTAGATTAACTTCCTTAAACTTGTACAGCTTGTGTTTCTGACATTAATGGAAAGCAGTCTAGTATGTATATGACATAATGACCTTGACTCTCAATATAAACCAGGAACAAACTGAATGTTCGAAGAAAACGGAAAGAAATTCTCATGATGGAAAAAACAAACAAAAAAACAAACAATTGCACTAATGATGTTACTAAACACGTAAAGACTTTAACCACAGCTTAACCTTGAAGCAAATGGTCCTTGATTTGCAAGATTTGTTTTTCTGCCCTTGTAAGACACTTAGCCTTCATAGGAATAAATCTTTTACAGCAGCAAACTTCCAAACATTCACACACAACCAAAGCTTTAATGTTCTGTAAACGATGTGTAGTGCAGCTGTACATTCATATCAGCATATAGATGTTTTCTCTTTATGCGTCTTATACCCCCTGCTTCTCGCACACACACAGACACAGACACACACACACACACAGTGCTCCAGAGGGACTGAATCAATGTAAACGTGCCTTGGAGCACTGGACCACTTCATTTAAAGCACACTCCTGTGCTACCACAGACATTAGGGAATAATACTCAAGGAAACACAGCAACACAAAGTCATGCACATACACACCTCAGCATGTACTTGTAAACATAACACAGAAACTGCTAAAGACATCATTTATAATTGGCTGATGTAAGCATGCAGGCAGCAACTCAGATAACACATTCAAGCAAATGTAAAATTGACACTACATGCTGTTTATTTGCAACCAGCGTTTTAGATATGTTGTGTTTTCACAATTTCTGAATGTGAAAAAATGTTAACTGTATGTAAAAAAAAAAAAAAGGATGTGCAACTTTACGCTCATTGGTTAACATATCTATTAGAAGTAGAATAAAAAGTAAAACACTGATGTCTACTGGGTTATCACATGAAGTTGGATGTTTTTCTGTGGCTTGTGGTGTAAAAAAAAATGTACGTGTGGTTTTTCATGTGAATGATAATTACTATGAAGAAGGAACATCAAACCACAGCTGGTGACGCTAAAAGAACATCGGCATGCTAAACGAGACAAAGAGAAAAGAAAGAAAAGGTAATGCATAAGAAAAAAGACGGTGAAAATCATGCAAGGAGTCATAGGAAAAGTACAGCTTCATAAATGGTGGCATCAACCACCGGGCAATGCCATTATTCTGTGCTGCGATGATGATAAAGAAGCCTATTTGAGCTGAACTGAGATGACTGGCCTGTGGGCACGTCCCCTCATGGAAATCAAACACTTCAATACTCAGTGATGGTCGAATCAATCTCTCCCCTTTTCCTCTTTCTTTTTCTTCCCAGTCGACTATTTTTGAAAATTTATTGAGCAACTGCTCATTCATTTTCTGTCACAATGAAAAGTGAGATTCCATGCTGGGTTCCTATTACCTAAGAAAAAAGAGGAATAAACTACTTTTGATGGGGTTTTTTTTTTTTTTGTCAATTCCCGTCATACGGCCTAATTGCCACACAAGAACAAATAGCTCTCCTGACAACCGAAATAGCTGCAAAGTTTTGTTCTGTTAGGATCTCATAGCAGTGGAGGGGAAAACATTACAGAGATGTGTGTGAACAACAGTATGAGATCTGTACACACTGTACCCATACACACACATATAGGGATTTTTAAAATATATATATACATAAATTATACTCAAATTTCCTAACAATGTTTTAATTCAGTCTATGGGTGACTTATCTCTAACTTTTTCACTGATCTGAGTGTGTTGTCAAATTGAGTGCTGCTGTAAAGGCAATTGTACACTTTTCTCTTTCTTTTCTGTGGGTTGGAGCCAGGGCGGGGGGGGGATATCACATGAAGACCAGAAACAACCTCAGAACCACTGTGGCGACAAAATAGGCAAAACATTTGGTGAGACAATTAAAACATGATGCTCTGGAGACCAGTTGTGTAGCAATTTGTAGTGTCTTTGCAACAATAGCTGCATGATTTACAACCCCTTAGCACATTTTTCATAAGGGGGTGTCAAAAGCATTGAGCAAACAAGCACTATAGACACTCATTGGACCTGCTTGCAAGCACAACCCAAGCAGCAGAACACACAGAACAGAACATACTGACCCCTTACTGAGATAAAAAGCCTCACTATGATGGAACAAACTGAAAAAACATAAGAGAAAAAAAATTATTTTCACACACCCAAACCAAATGGGGCTTCCCAGGTTCTGAGCCAAATCCAAATGTTGAAGTTTCAGTTCTGAGTGAACAGCTGACACATAATGTGTGTCGACAACAGGATGCAAGATGACTCATCAAGATTTTTCATGCCGGGTAACTGTATGATCACCACTTTCTTGGCTTAGAAAAGCCTCCAGGATGTCGTATACCCTCTGATTTTTTTCCCCTGTTCAAATCCTAGTGTGAGGTTCAGTTATATTCCACACTCAACCACCATGAAATTAACCAATCACAGAGACAAGTCTACCATCTGCTTGGTTTTTCTTCAAAACACAAAAACTCAGAAAATACCGCCAAATTGCCTCTGAGTGACATTTCCTCAGGGACAGATAAAAACTGCAGCAGAAGCAGCCAAACGAGACTAGGCTTGTGTTGTGCTGGGTAAACCACAGTCCAACAATACTCGAACCAAGGAAGAGCTTCAGCAGTGCTCTCAATTAAAATCCCCACTGGTGTGCCCTTGAGCAATACTTTCCTTTCTCAGCTAACGAAACTGCTCACTAGACACAGCTTTTCAACCATTTCCTTAATAGAAGCAATAACAACTGCACGCTGTCAGCAACAGTGCACTTTAAAAAGCAATAATCAGTACATTCATTGAATTACACTATTCACTTAAATATTTTATATTCTTGGCCCTGAGGCTACTACAATCATGTCACTTATAAACATTACTGTCCTTCAACCATGGATGCTATTGAGCTTATAATATTGATTTATTGATTTGACCCAGAAGTCAATATCTTCAGTACTGACAATACAGGATGCAACTTGTCGGTTGTGATGTCATATGAATGGACCATATACAATTTTTTTGTGTCAGGATAGAGTACATTACTGATGTGACCTTTGAGTCTAGGATGTAGATAGGTTTATGAGCAGTAAGATTTACAAACCCAAGGTCAAAGAAAGAATTGATCTGCAGGTTTTTAGCATGTAGAGCTTCTTACATGAGGACAGGCCTTGACAGCTACTGATTGGTCTTTGAGGGCCAACTATTCAAAAAAAGAATCTCTCTCACCACCGTGCCAAATAAATCTCTTAGCTGCTGCTCTTTTGTGTGTCATGATGTTTATCAGAGAACTGCACTGAAATGAAATGTATCCTGGGGGAAAATACAGTTTTTTTTGTATTTATTATAAATAGAAGACTTTAAAAAGAACAGTTTGTCATTTGGGAAATACACATGTTGCTTTCATGCTGAGAGTTGAAGATGAAACACAGCCAGCTAGCTTAGCTTAATTTAGCACAGAAACACCAAACTGTCATTTTGACACTTTGGAGTTGAGAGAGATGAAATTACATACTAATAAATGAACTCAAGAATACTATAAGGAAGACTTTGCTACAAACAGTCCCAACTGTTAACAGTTTTCAGTCTTTGTGCTAAGCTAAGCTAACAGGCTTCTGGCTGTAGCTTCATATTTGCTAAGCAGATATCATAGCAGATTCAATATTCAATAATCATCTACATCTCATAGAGAAACAAGTATCAACAAGCATGTTTCCAAAAATGACACATTATTCATTTAACACATTCACAGCCAATGTAAGCCACTGTTACACTAGATATCAACCAAGAATATAACATCTGAGCTGATATAAATGATAATGACGTAACAGCACTGACCATCTTTAATCACCTTTTACCCACTTTTATGATCCATTGGTAATCCATCCGTTGGTCCATCATTTCAGACTGTATTTCTATGAGAGGTAAAAAGGCATTCGTCATCCATAGGTGATGAATACTAATGACTAGAGGGTGATCCTGTGACCTTTATCTAATGGTAGCACTGACTGTAGATTACAGCATTTCATTACATGACAGGATACATCTAAAACTAATGAGCAAATCTCTTTTAACCCTAAGCTCTACTTACTTGCTGTACTGGGATTAATGGTAACTATGTGCATGTTAACAGCCAAAGATTAGCATGCTAAAAGGCTACACACAAGTCATTTATTAATGTGCACCGTTTCATGCCGGCATGTGCTCAGCAGTCCCTCACACTCGTTGTCACCATCTATCTAAATTTGTCTCACTCTCATACACAGGCACAAGACAGCTATCTTCACTCCAGAGCAGCGCAGAGTCATTGTCACTGTAGAGCTGTGAAGAAGTGGCTCCAAAAATCAATCCTGACAACTGACAGACAAACCCAAGAGGAACTCAGAAGACAAAAAAAGATGGAGAAAAAAAAGAATCGGATTGACTACAAATGTCGATGAGAATTGACTTGTTTTTGCACCTCAAGGTACAGAGTGAGTGTGGAACCTGGTCAACAGCTGCAAAAAGTAGAAGTGCCCATTTCTGGAACTTAATCTGTGGATTAGGGACCCAAATTTGGTTGAGGGGCCCATCTGTCATAGTTGTACAAATTATGTTTAACAGAAAAAGAAGCCTTTGGCAGTTAGCTAAATGATAGTGAATGCTGCTCATACACAAGCTATATACGATGAACTTGGGGAGCCAAGAGGAAAAATGTGTTTTGCAACGATGAGAACTGCAGACGAAGGCAGTGGACAGGAGGCAGTGAATGTACAACTTGTGTTAACTAAAGGAAAAACATAAGCAGAGATGTGAAGGAAGAGAAGAAGATGACTCACTAGACCAGCCTGCAGCATCAACTACTTGTCAGACATGTAGCTGTGCCTGGAGAATGCGTGAGTGTGTGCGTGTTTGTGTAATGGTACATTAACTTGTAGGTCATAGACTATTTTAAGGAAGGCTGTGTTTTCCCTTTTTCTCTTATTGAGCAGAAATCAAATGTAGGTCAAAGGCCAAGCAGCGTAGTACAAGCACTGTGCAGCTGCTCCGTAAACTGAAAAAATAAAAGCCATTTTTACACATGTACTGTAGACAGACTGTACTCTGTGTCCAGGTCTGACTGAACAAAGAGAGAAATGTGGAGAGATAAGGAGGTGCGAAAGGGCGGAGCTGTAAAGGAATGAGGGTTAGACATTATTTAAAAACACTATTGAGCAGCTAAACACTGACTATTCTATAATATGGGGTGTTTACAAAACGTTTAGAACATTTATCCACTTCTAGATCCTTATTTCATAGCTGTGTAACTCAAACAACAAGCATTTCCCCTACATTATGTGCTCAGTGTCTGAGCTATTTCATCAGATTAGTCTGTGGCCTATCACTGGCTATGTCATTCTCCCTCTGTCACACATACAAAATACAGTGTGGCACGCGGTGGAAAAGTGCATATACTTCTGTTAGTCTGGCACACGCATATGTATGTATTACATATGGTTACAAAGACAGTAACAGTGGCACAAGCTAGAATTAACAATAAAAGCAAGGTGAACCACAGCTGCATCAACAAAGTTTACCAAACACGTAAAGTAACTTAAACTACTATAGGTCAGTGTGTCCTTCATAAATCAGTCTAGTAACCTTCAGCAGGTATGTGACTGATAAGTTATACGCTATTATCTGACTGCATGTTTATTTAACTTCGTTGCTTAAACAGTAAAGCGATACCACCTAAACCAGAAATCTAACTTTGTTATAACCTTGAACTCTTGACCTTCCACCTGGTTTATCAGGTTAGACAGATGTCCACACTAGTCATCATAACACAGTATGTTCAGACAGGTTACACAGGCCTATCAGTTTAAAACTGGTCAAAGCTAGCTACTACTAAGCATCTAGCATTTTAATCAAACCTTCCTGTTGCCATTCACCTCTTCTAATTGTAGGTCACTAACAAGGTCACTTCTTCTTTTACAGGAGCTAAAGAAATTGATGTAACTGACTAATACACATATTCCTCTAACAGGGAAGCAGAATCAACCACCTAAGATAAGATAAAAACATTCCGTGACAGCACATTTTGCTCTTTGCCCTTTAAGCTACACGTAAAATTGAACATGTCTCCTAATGTAATATAATGTTTGTCTATGTCTCCTTTCACTATTTTTTAATATACTAATGAATTAATCAAATCTTCAGAAGTCAGCGTGTGTGGGATGGTGTTAGTGATGGCAGTGAATGTGTGAGTCTTTTAATCAACGTAGGAATTTTTCAGTGCTGGTGAAGACTATTTTCTTTTTAAACTGTCTGAAGCCCTTGACCCTCTTTACTCAGGTAGAAAGAAATGAACTAGTATTGACGTCAATTACCTTTTTTCTTTGTGTT
>JAUBNQ010000015.1:8522870-8533960 GCA_032353495.1 Ctenopoma kingsleyae
ACACACACACACACACTGGTGCACACAAACGTTTCTGTGGACACAAGATTTTCCTGAAAGCTGCTCCTTGCTCCTCGATAGCTTCGAGTGGCAAAAGAAAACCTGAATACTTAAAATATGACACCTTTAATAAATATGACATCAATAAAATGCACAAAGCCTAGATTGGGAGTGCAACTGATGAGTAAAATTCACTGGCAGCACATTCAGTCACTGTTGAGACATCTGTGTCTTGATGCTTTACTCACTTGCTCCTGTTTATGGACACTTTTCACTAATGTCTGTGAATCATTAAAACCAGAAAATACATTTTATGGGTTCACTATTCCATCAACAAGACAGCTTGATTATTTTTACACACAAATCTTACAATGACACATTAAGTATCTTTGGATGCACGGAAAATTTAAAATGAAATTCTGTGGTTGTTTGGCTTCACAGCATAAGTTTCTATTAGACATTTATTATTTCTTTTTCAGTAGTGTGGTCGATTAACATGTTCTCGTGTGAATGTGGAGGGGAGGGGACGTAAAGTTGTCTGAATTAAAATTTTTATTGACGTATTTTTAAATTAAATTTACAGTATTTCTGTACTGTCAAACCTACATCTGTGTATTATCCTGAGGAAATTCTGAGTGTATGAAAAAGAGACCTAAATAACACACACACAGACACACAATAAAAGTAACAACAAAACCTCAGATTATACTTTATCAATTGGGAAAGAACTCCCTCAGAATCTCCCTTAAAGTTGACTTTACATGGTCTCACATTTGCTTTGGAAATGATTTAAAGCAACAATACAATATGTAACACTGTGCCTGGTTTGTCTCTTATATGTAACTTTTGCATAATGCTCTATGGCACCACAGCAGACACAAATAGAGTGGGTCAGACCATTCCTCTAGCTATAAGAAGAAAAAGACTCAACAAGGCAGAAGCAAGGATGAGAGGAAGGGAGAGTTGACTGAACTAAAGATCGGACAAGAATAAATGTCAGACTGGCTTCTACTTGCTGGTGAGAGCTAGAAGAGATAAAAGGATGCAAGGCCGGTGCCATGCTGCTGGTATGTATGACAATGGTGTAAAGGTAAATTACACTCAGGGACTGTAGGGGGAGCCAAATAGCAAAAGTACCAAATTTTGCATGTCTGGGCTTTAGGAGGGTTTGCCTAAATCTCAAGTAGTGGCACATGTACAGTATGTCCACATCAAAAGAATTCCCCAGTACAGTTTCTAACATTGAAAACTAGCTGTTCTCCAACTTCATGGTTTCCTGCACAAACACAAACAAGGAGATAGCGTAAAAACCAGCCAGATAAACACACACTCAACAATATGCAACCTATTCATGCCAAAAGATGACAGAGTGCATTGAGGAAATGCCAAAATGCTGACTACTGAGGGAGAGGGAGCACACGGCTGAAAATCTCCTATGTCAGACTGCAGAGCTGGCAGAAAAGAAAAGCTTTGTTGAGGACACACACGCACACCTAGGCAGCCTGTGTGGTACAGAAACTGGAGCAAGGCAGCAGTGCATCACACACACACACACAGCCTGTGAGGCATTGTGGTGAGACTGGAGCACAGATGAGCTGTCAGATAGAGGAAAGGGAAAGTGAACAAAAAGGGAGAAAAAGAGAAGAGAGAGAGAAACAGAGGTAGAGATAGACGGAGAGGCATAAAAGAGCAAGAGTTGTAAAGTAAAACGGGGGCGTGCATCTCCTGTCAGTGACCTCTGTAAGCATCACCTGTCTGTCTCCCATTTACCTTCCATCATATAGAGCTTTAACCACTTAAACATTTACTCTTGTACCGTTTGTCTGTCCTTTCTATCTTTTATGCCAACTCATACATACTGTGTGACACTGTTCATCGTTAATGTCATCACACATGCTGTCTGTCATGCCCACTCCTCTCTGGTTGGGTAAAACGCTGAAGTCATGTGGAGATGAATTAGACAGAAAATAAGATGGAAGAGAAGTAATCAGAGAAGCACCCAGTCATACCACTTGATGACAAAGTGACAAAGCAAAATTACAAAGACAAGCTCAATAACATCCAGGGAGTGGAACCACCAACCTTCTGGGGGTTTGTAGATGACTGCCCTACCAAGTGAGCCACAGTGGAAAAAGTTATAATGATATTTTGAACTCTGCAGAATCTTTAGCAAGTAATTTGAGGTATGAAACTGATTAACTGACTAAAAGCTACAATATGCAATTTAAGGTAGCTTGAAATCAATCAATCCTCTCCCTGCTCTGTTATGCTATTCTACCCTCTGCTACGCCCCTCCACACTCTGCACAGCCCTTTAGGTTTTAAAACAAAACAAAAAAATAGAAGCAAATATTTGAAATTCCCTTATTGCTTAAACAGTTTTAGAAGCAAATATCTCTGGCACCACTGCCAGGCTGTGACACCGACAGCACCTCACATTAACATAAGCATCCTTCTGCAAAAAATACGGGGAAATAAGTGACATACAAAACTACACAAAACTTAACGAAAATGTAGTGAAGACCTTATTGCATTCATGAGAAAATCCACACATTGTGGCGATTCCACTTATTTGGTTTTTAAAATTAACATTTTTTCAAGACCTTTTTTTACTTGTGAGAGAGGATCACTGAAGGCAGTTAGATAGTACACAGCACACATACACGCAATGTGTTTCAGTACTGTGCAGGTGAAGCCCCAGTGAAGCAAGGAAACACCTGAAGGAACATAAAATATTCATCACTTACAGTGCACAGTGAGCGGCCATGTGCACATGTGCATGGATGTATCAGTGCACGTAGCTCAGTGCACTCTGGGCATTGTTACTGTCTGCTTTTGCTTTCATATCTTGGTGTGTACACAGATATTTGATAGACATTTTGTGTATGTGTGTGTGTGTGTGTGTATGACAAAGAGAAAATCTACACAGTCATGGTGATACCCATTCAGGACGGTGTCGGCTTTCAGGGTGATGTGTTGACAGACACCCACGTAACCTTGGCAACCAGCAATCGCTGCGGGTGCAGATGAAGCATGTTGTTGAGTCGAGCAATTATCCAGTTAGATCCCTCCCCTGAATCATCAAACACAGGCATATAAAGTCACACAAACAGACACACACCCACATATTCACACAAACAGACGCACACACCAGCACATGATGGGTCATATAACACACTTTGGGGAGATTACACACAAACACACACATCTTCATGCCAAATCTGACTCCAGTGCTCTCTTCTGTTTCAACATTTCCATCTTATCGTTTTGCCCTTTTAGCCCAGTTTTCCAACCTCCGTTTTAATATTCAGAGAACAGCGTGTGGCTGCCCCTCTGTTTCCCTCCCTTCATCCCTACTGATACATCCTCTAAAAATACTCTTCCTCCGTTTGCATCTGACCCGCTCCTTATTTCTTCCCCTTCTCTCCTCCCACCCCACATCCATCCATCCCTCTCCTTCTCTCCATGTGAGTGCTAGCTAGGGCCCAGCGGGTTTTCTAAGAGAGGTATGACACACCACAGCAGGGCATGCACACACAGATAGAGACACACACACACACAGCCGGGATATGAAGCAGACACAAAAACAGAAAGAAACGCATGCTGTGCAAGTACACACACATACACACACACGCACACACACACAGGCAGGTCATGCAGAGAGAGACTCAGCTACTGCTGCTGAAGAGAAAGCCTGTGGCATATACATCCACCTCATTCTGTTCTACATTCTCCCTCTTCTTTTCTATTTATTTCCCCTTCATCATTCTGTCTTTTACCTTTCTAGCCTTTGATCGTTTAGCTGAACAGGTAGAAAATAGCAAACTATATCAGCTAATTGACAGATTAATGACACACACATGCACACACACACACACACACACACACACACACACACACACTCTTCTGGTATTAAAAAAAGTTTGTTAATAACCTCCTACACAACACAATTGGTAGTTTTAAAGCCACACAGGCTGTTGTTTTCCATTTTTAACCCAGCAAACATAAATTTGTCAAGACATCTGCTCTGACGCCAAATATCACCGTTAACTGTGGTTTAACAGAACATTTGGGTGAAGAAAATCACATTATGGATCACGACCAAGCTAGTTTTTGTCTGCACCCCTGGTAAACCCAGAGGTTTTCCAAGCACACTGAACAGTCGTGGCCACAATTTATCCACATTTAGCTATGAGCTGGTGTTAATCTCCGGCCATGTTTATAACTCAAGGTGTTTGCACTATCATTATAAAACTTGGTATTCATGTCAGGATCTCTATTTTGAAAATGCATGAGACACTCTGAGTACAAGGACGTAGGTGTAAGCAGCCACAGGGGACACTGCAGTTTGTTTTTGCCCTTGATTAAGCTGCAGGATATAAGTTAAAAGCAGGGAAGGACGTTAAAAATAGTCACCAGCAAATTGTGATCAATTTTCGATTCAGCTTTTGTATGGTAAACATTCAAATCAATGTTAAATGCAGGTATATTCCACCAGACACATATGGGAGTTGTTTTATGATGACCTGCATATCTCTATAGTGTATAATAGCTTTGTATGTGAAGGAGTCTATCAAGATGATTATGATGTGCATGTGCATGGACCACACACTGTTCCACTACTTACTAAGTTTTCTGTAAAGGAAAACCATATTCATTTAACATCTAAGCTGTGTTATATTAATCCCTGCAGTGTTTATGAAAAGATTTAGGGAGTCCCCTCCAGCTTGATTTGGATATTTTGATTATAAGACACATGTTTATAACCATGGCTGAAAGGAGAACCCAAAGGACTGCTCCTGATTACATCAGAACACTGCCTAATGTTCTCTACACACACGCATGTGCATGTGGGTTTATAGCTGTGATATTTGTTTTCTTCTGATGTTTTATTTTTCTTGCAAATATGTACATATTCACCGTTTTAGATACTTCATACTCATCAATCATGCAAGTAGTGTGTATTTGAAAAGCAGGAGACTGTGACGCGGCGCTGTGACGCAGTTTGAGTTGAGAAAGAGAGAATGAGAGAGCCGCAAAGAACAGAAGACGCATACGTTACGACACAGAAGTTAAGAGCAGGAACCATCTTTACAGTTTTTTTGAGTGCTGTCATTTGTACATCTCTTCCTCTGTGTTATCCTCACCTAATAATCCCTCTCCTCCTATTGCTCTATCTCTCTGTGTGTAATGTTTCTCATCAACTCTTCCTCTCTCTTCTTTGCTCTTCCTCAACCACTCTGACACACTCCACTGTCTTCAGCAAACACCTCCCCTGTCATATTATCTCTCTTTCTCTCCATCCCTCTGACGCACACACACACACACACAAACTCAGGCTACACTTCACTAAATAAGCTCCAACTAATACTTTCAGTACCGTTAGCTAAAGAAGAACTAAAATGTGTTAAAACTAAAATGTATTAAAACAGATGCCAGATGTGAGAAAACAGCTTCAAAGCATTTTTTTTTTGGTTCTTTATGAGAGACACATGAGAGAAATGAAGCATTGTAAAGTTTTTTTTTTAAGTCTTTACAGGTTATTTAATCACCACTGTCATTTAAGGACACTCCACCCACTTCATAAAATTATATATACACCAATTTGTACGCAGTATATTTAGGAAAACAATACAGATGTGACACTTCATTTAAAAGGATTGCAGACTGTTGGATCAGTATTTATTGCACTGCTGCCGCTGCACACACCACACACACACTGCAATCAACCATTTTCTACTTTAAAGCAGATATATACATTTTTTTAAATATGTTGCACATTGTTTCCAAAATGATGCGTTTTGTTTTACTGCAGATTATTTTGTTGTTGTTGTTGTTGCAGCCACAGTTATTCCTCTCAGTGTGTCACAGATGAAAATGCTGGTCTCTGGAAATGTAAATGTGTTTTCTGGTTTTGCAAGGTAGGAAGAGAAAGAGTAGAGGAGATAGAGAGGACACAGGACACTGACGTGTGTTCTGGGGACGCTCTACTAGCATTTCCACAGCAACAATAACAAGAACAAAGTCACTGTGAAACTATTAAATGTTTATGCCAAGTAAGTGCGCTGAAAAGGGCTTCTCCAGTTGTTTTTCCTGTGTTTTCCGTGTGGTCCGCTCAAAGGGTTAAAGCCCAAAGTGAACTGAATTGTAAGAAGTTGGTTTCCAAGGGAAACTGTTCGCACCGTTCCAGCTGAGGCGGGACATACCAACTGCCTGACACGGAGGGGGCACGAACGAGTCTAAAAAAAAAACAACGAACTAATGTCGCACCACATCGCTTATTAAATATTTACACACAGCTGTCACAATGATGTGAAGTAATCAAAATGCAATCATGACGCTGTTACCGAACCTCCTTTCAACTCGTGAGATTAATAGTATTTCTCGATTCCACCCCTCCCGCACAGCCACAGTGCCGGGGTCCCTGCCAAGTCGGTTTGAAAAGAGCAGACAAAGGCTTTGAGCCCAGGACGCCCCTCTCTCTCTCTCACTCTGCCTACAAAGCCAACCTAGCTCTATCTTTCCGCTTTTATACCCTAGAAATGTTTTTAATAGGCGGCGCAAAGACTGTTGGTTTTATTTTTACTTTCTTACACTGAAATGCACGACCGTTTGGATCCCCGCTCGTCCGAGAGAGGAAGGCTTTTAGTAGGAATAATACAAGGAAGCGTCGTCTGAGAGAGGGAGAGAGAGGGGGAAGGTTTGACGCTTTTTCCTCCTCTCCTCCTCCTTCCTTTCGCCCCCCTCTCCTCCTCTTTTTGGCGGAGAGAGGGGTTGAGGCACGAATAAACGCTTTTTTTGTTTATTTTTTCTTTTCTTTTTTTTTTTTTTAAATGTATTTGAATCCTACTGCGCAACCAGACCGGATCACGTGGGACTGGAGAGAGTTGGGTCGATTTTGCACAGTTCAGTGTGAGAAAAAACAGAGAGAAACAAACAACTCTTATTTCTTTTCTTACTTCTGTGGATAACCTGGACTGTTTTGCATAATTGCAAGAGAAGGGGGTGTTTGAATGTGTTCTCTTTCTTCAGCCTTGGGGGTGTGGAGTATTAATTCTTATATGCCTGGGTTTTGAAAAACAATGGAGACGCACATTTCGTGCCTCTTCCCAGAAATTTTGGCCATGATTTTTAGCTATCTGGATGTGAGGGACAAAGGCAGGGTAGCCCAAGTGTGTATCGCTTGGAGGGACGCATCCTACCACAAGTCAGTGTGGAGGGGGGTGGAAGCCAAACTGCACCTCCGCCGGGCCAATCCCTCCCTGTTCCCCAGCCTCCAGGCCAGGGGCATCCGGAGGGTCCAGATCCTCTCCCTACGCCGCAGCCTGAGCTATGTGATCCAGGGAATGCCTAACATTGAGTCCCTCAACCTGTCCGGCTGCTACAACCTCACGGATAACGGGCTTGGCCATGCTTTTGTGCAGGAGATCCCATCGCTGAGGGTTTTGAACCTGAGTTTGTGCAAACAGATTACAGATTCCAGTCTAGGCAGGATAGCCCAGTATCTGAAGAACCTGGAGGTGCTGGAGCTTGGTGGCTGCAGCAACATTACCAACACTGGGCTTCTGTTGATAGCTTGGGGCCTCCACAGGCTCAAGAGCCTCAATCTGAGGTCCTGCAGGCATGTCTCAGATGTGGGGATCGGACATTTGGCGGGCATGACCCGCAGTGCAGCGGAGGGCTGCTTGAACCTGGAGTACCTAACTCTCCAAGACTGTCAGAAACTTACGGACCTGTCACTCAAACACATTTCCAAGGGGCTGACCAAGCTCCGGGTACTGAACCTGAGCTTCTGTGGGGGGATCTCAGACGCAGGGATGATCCACCTCTCCCACATGGCCTCTCTGTGGAGCCTCAATCTACGCTCCTGTGACAACATCAGTGACACAGGGACCATGCACCTTGCCATGGGCACCCTGCGGCTCTCCGGGCTTGATGTTTCCTTCTGCGACAAGATAGGGGACCAGACCTTGGCATACATTGCTCAGGGGCTGTACCAGCTCAAGTCCCTGTCTCTGTGCTCGTGTCACATCTCTGACGATGGGATAAACCGGATGGTGAGGCAGATGCACGAGCTGAGGACCCTGAACATTGGACAGTGTGTGCGCATTACGGACAAAGGGCTGGAGCTCATAGCTGACCACCTGACCCAACTGGCGGGCATCGACCTGTATGGATGTACCAAGATCACCAAGAGGGGACTGGAGAGGATCACACAGCTCCCCTGCCTTAAAGTGTTGAACCTGGGACTCTGGCAGATGACAGAAAGTGAGAAAGTGAGGTGATTGGAAGTGTTTTGTGTGTTCTTTTTCTTTTTGGATGGGGACAGAGGGGGGGCATGAGGAACAGGAGGAGGGAGACAGATTTCTTTTCTTATTTAAAAAAAGAGAGAAGACATTTTCCCTCCTGTGTGAGGTGTGCTTCTCCGGTGTGAAAAGTTTGATTTTTATTTCTGTTGCAGGATTTTAAATTAGTGTTTGATATGACTTAATAGTCTGCCTGGTAGGAAGCAATTAAAAACTTACATTTGTTATGAGCTGATGAAAATCCCTGTTAGCAATTATTTTAATCTCGTATTGAGTTGTAATATCTCATAGAATCCGACGTCGGACTGGAATAACTTCAGTGCAAATGATATTATTTCACGTGCTTTTAAAAACAAAGTGTCATGTTTCTCATACTATAATAAGAATAATTATCCATTCAGGATTCAGAAACTTGCTTCCAGAAAATTCTTGAAATGAAACTGAAACTGGCAGATTCCTTTTCATTTGAGTCAAAGTGAGTTTTTAAAACTTGAGAATGAGACTTTTATTTTGACAGTGAGTTTGGATTTAAGACATTTTGGCTAAAGACTAATCTCCGCTACAGCCATCACGCCTAAAAACATTTGGCTACCTCGTATGTGGTTGTTTTCAAAGGGTGTATACTGTTAAAAAGATGGAAAGCGAGAATGAGAGACTGGGAGAAAATGTGCCTAAAGGGACTGTGTCTGCCCCCTCCCCCATCCCTCCATCCCCTCCCTCTATGAGCAGAGCTGGAGAAAGGAGACCAGGACACAATCTAACTACCGTTGTTAATTTACCCCCATAAACAGCAACAATTTCCCAGAGAGAGACAGAACAAGGGAGGAAAAGCGAACAGTAAAATCTAGTCAGATTACAAGAGGACGACGCTTTATGCAAAAAACATTAACCTGCTTTTTATTGTTTGCTACCTTTTAATTTTTAGTGTTAAAGTGCAACTTTATCACCCCTTATAGAGACGCAATGTGCTCAAGCTTTCACCAAGGTAAAAGAGACAAGACTATCAACTTGCCCTTAGGAGAAATACCAAAAGTCATCTTATAATAACACTACAGAGACAGAGGAAGATTATAACAATGTAATGCGAGGTAACACATAACAAAGGTATGAGTGCATTATAGGAATAATTGGTATTTTCTGTAAGGGATGCTGGTGGAAAAAAATGTCAGTGGATGTTGTTCAGAGCGTCGTACTTCAAATTGAAGTGATTTCTACGTCTTATGCACCTTTATTGATCGAAGCGAATCAGGGTTTGCTCCATGGTTTTATTTTCCCACGTTAATGCCAACACAGGTTGCATTCATATTCATGCAGAGCGAGAGAGAGGAGGGTAGAGATAGATAGCTTTTTCCTCCTCTTTTTCTCCATCTCACCCTCTTCTTCTCCCTGAATAAAAATACCCTGAAATCCATTTTGAGACATGCTTAGAATAAGGAGCAATCGATTATTTTTCTTTTCTCTCTCCTCCGTCTCGGGTTGCAAGTGGAATGCGTCTCTCTCTATGTCTCTCTCTTTCTTTCACACACACACACACACTCTCACGCACACACATGCACATGCGTGCACACAGAGGCTTGTGTGCACGTGTTTTAATGTAATGCAATGACCTGCTAGAAAATTAATATACGGATGTGCGTCCTGCTGACAAAGCTGTGTGTGTTTGGAAATTAAAAGATGTACTGTATATTATGTGTTTGTAAAGAAGAAAAAATGCAGAATCCCCAAATTAAATTGTTTTATATTCTTACGGTTAAAACAATTAAAGATATTTATATAATGAACGAAACAAGCGTGTGGACTACTTTTGTGTAGGTGTAACACTTCATTGTTGTCACCATGTTGTCTGTTTTTTTCAACAATAATGTGAAAATTATCAGGTTCCACAAGGTAATTTGACACTCTTCATCCCCACAAAACAGTCTGTAAGTCTCTGTCTTTATGGTCTTGTCCTACATTGATATTATCTAAACTGAGGTGCATTTAATACACTAAGAGCTTTTATTTTAATGTATTACTCCTAATAACCACCCACGCATTTTAGAGTATTGTCCCTGATCAGTCCAGTCTTGCTTCTCAAAAGGGGCTGGAGAAAAGAAAGAAGAAAAATCTGTTGTGTTGTTTTATTATTTACGAGGAGATTCAAAATGGATGCTTGCCTTCTTGATTTGGCTGCAGTCTCTGTGTAATTAATTACCACCAAGGCGTTTATTATAGGAAGCTGTTCTACCCTGCTGATTTTTTTAATAATCAACGTCTGTTTTCTATCTTCAACGTTCAACAAAAAAAGGTGTTCAGCTTAACTGGGGAGAGCAGTTGAGTTCCACATTTAAGTCTCAATGTTTCAAAGCACAAGGAGGTTTGGGTTATATTTGGTGGATTTCATGGTTTTAATGGAAGGTTTTGGGTATTAGATTTGGTTATTCTTGCAGTGTTTTATTTCATGTGGCAGAGCTGCGTCTGTGCGGCTGCATGTGCAGAGTAATAGGATCTGAAGTTGGTTAGTGAAGGTTTTCCTCTTTTTGCTTTCCATCAGGACATGTCCTGTGTGTGAAATGACACACACACACACATACACTGAGGGTTGCCAGGCCAGTCAGTAGTCATTGTCTGTCTTTAGAAGTTAGGAAGGCAGGTTTTGGTGGGGGATTTTTTTTCCTCCTTTTCCTCTCTTTCTCCTCCTCTTGCTCAGTCACGCATACCAGATACTAGACCAGGCAGGAGACCACCCCCTTGTTCCCCTCTGCCCCACACACACACACACACACACACACACACACACACACAC
>JAUBNQ010000015.1:8534060-8547225 GCA_032353495.1 Ctenopoma kingsleyae
GGGATTCAGTGTCTTGCTCAAGGACACATCAGCACGGTGGAGGTTTGTCATTATTTTACATTAGGTCACCTTGCCTGGCTACCTGTGAGGCTCCCATCTACATTTTTCCAGTTTCAAAAACTGAAACTGTCTGAGGAGAATGTAAACTTGTCTGTTATTGTATAAGTTGCTGTCTAAATTTGCATTTTGAAGAGAGCTCAGTGTGAATTAAGCTCTGGAGTTTCACTGCTGGGTGTTCAACATTGTGTATTTACAGAGCATGATATAGCGCTGTATTGTATACTGTGCAGTTTAACTGCATTATATGAAAAGAACTGTGAACTAAATACTGAACAGAGGCAATACCAGTACTTTAGCACAAAAAAGACAAAAATATCAGCATGCTAATAGCACAACTCTGTAGTAACTACTGTGCTGTATCTGCTCGTCCTCTTAAACATGATCACCCATTAAAACCACACCTTTCTGTAGTTGTAGTTTTTGGATATACCATTGTAGTTTTTAGACACAAGCACAACATTTCAGAAATTTCAAATCCACTTCAAGAACTAGTTCAACATTTTTGGGAAATATGTTTATTCATATCTCATCCCAATCCAGAGAAAATCCAGGTACAACCAGGAGATAATTGTCTTAGCTTAGCTTAGCAGAAAAAAACTGAGAAGTGCATTTCAGTTAAACTTGCCTTGTTCAAACAGACTGTGTGAAAAATGCAGCCCCTCTTATTCGTTTCAATGCCGGATGTGTGATGATGCAGTAAAGGGACCATTGAGGGCTGGTTGTCCAAAAATGTTTTGGCACAACTGTACTTCCTGTACTGTCATTATCTCTTTTACACATAAAACAACACACATCCACCAAGACAGTATTTGGTTTGTTTTAACACAAGGAAAATGTAATTTACCCATATTAACACATTGCATCAGATTTTTTTGACTGTCCAGTACCATAACAGTGAAGACAGTGACTGGACAAGGAAAAAAAACACAACCCATTTTTACTCTTTAGTGTCTTTAAGGGTTGAACAAACAAGATACAACATGTTAATTGTTGGTATGAAGAATTTCATTTGTTGAGTGAGACAAGCTATTTTGCCTGGTTTTCGTCTTATGCTAAGCTACTTGTCTCCTGGCTCTCAATTCATATCAAATGCTCTGCAGCACTGATCTCCTTCTAGTGCAGCTACAGAAAATAAACCAGTAACTCACCAACAAATTCATCAAAATGCTCTGACATGATTTGTCCATATGACTCATGAAGAGAAATCTATAATTAGAAGAAGAGGCTGAACGCTGTCCTGAACTTCTCCCTCTTAACTCCCCTGTATGGGTGAATACCACAGCAGACTGAGCAAGGCACTGCCACAGGCAGGTTTGGGGGTTCATGTTTCCTGTGTAATTCAAAGGTTTCATTGTGGCCGCCATACAAAAATAGGTGCAGTCACCGCATTATAAGGCAGCTGGGATCAAAGCATGCACCAAATGGCTTTATGTCAAGAATACATATTTCTCTCAATGTCTTCATGTCTCAGTCTTCAAACCCACATATCCTGCCTGTCTGCATGATTGACAGCTTCTAAACAAGTTAAAGGAGAAGCTTACAGACACTCAAATTAGACAAAACATTTCAGTCCCATATAAGTCACTGACAAAACCATTTGATACTATAAAAGCTGAACTTTGGTGCGTGAGTGAGTGCGTTTGGGCCGTGAGTTGTAAAAGTTGAACTGTGACTCGTCACGTTGTGCTCTGAACACCATTTCCTGTTAGCCAGAGAGGAACAGTAGTATGTGTGTGTGTCTATTTGTGTGACTGTGTTTTACTGCTACCATTAAAGGCATAGTTCACCATTAAAAGGGGAACTGGGGTTCTTCACAACAAAGCAGCAGGGGTATTAGCAGCAGAGTGTTACTGCCCTCCCCCACATGTCTCTGTCTTTGGCTGCAACTCCTTGTCTGCCACGTTGTCTGTCTGTCTATCTGGCTTTTTTTTTTTTTCCTATATTCCTTTCTGTCTCTTCATCTCCACCTGCGTACTTCCAACTCATCTTCCCTTATTCTCTCATTTTTTTTAAACCTGCACTCATCTCTTTCTACTTCCACCTCTAACTTTATTTCTCCTTCCTTTTCATGCCTAATTTTCCTGCCTGTCTCTTTCAGTTGTCTCCCTCATCTCCTCTCACATTTCCATTTTCCACCACCGTCCCTCCCTCTTTCCTCTGCTCGACGGCACCTGGTGTTGAGGTGTTGCTGAGGTACAGTAGACGGCTCTTTGAAGTCCCTGGGGCCCCTCGGGGGCTGTGTCTTTGTGTCAGGAAACTTTTTTTTTTTATCAGCAACTCTAGTCAAGAACATTTGGCATTGCTTTTGATTTGGGCGTCTCTAATTTAAAGTGTTGTGTGTGTATGTATGTGTGTGTGCATGTATTTCTTGGTTATGTATAGCAGGGGAATTTAAATCTGTATTACCCTTTCTACTTTTATCAACTAATAAAAGCTCGCAAACAATAAAAGGGATACCTTAGGGTTTCAGGAACTAAACTGAGCTTTTTTTTTTATCAATAAAATGAGTTTAATTTGATTCTATGAGCTCTAGGGGACATAGAAACACATGATGTTCAATTAAAATAAGACAATAAAAAGACAACAATTACGGCATACAGTAAGAATTAGGAGCATGGATATAACATTGAAACTTAGTGGGTTTAGGGCTGGCGCTGTGATTGGATAATACAGGGGAGACACAGAGAAAAAAATACTTCTGTCCTAAAGTCTGCAATAGTCAGCACACAACCTGGAGCGAAGGGACAGTAAGGCAGACAAGGAAAGAGAAAAAGTGGTAAAAGGAGAGAAAGAATAAGAGAGTAAGATGAGAAAAAAGTTGGGTTGGTGAGAAAGAGAGGGACAAGGAGAGAGAGTGAGAGAGGAATCTGTGAGTCACTGTTTAACTGTGAGCTGCTAGAAATCGACTAGCCATGTTAAAATGCTGTCTGGGCGCACATGCATACACCCACACACCCAGCAAACAGTTCCAAAATACAGAAATCTACCTAAACTTCAACAATGGTTGGCACAATGCACATATTAAAAGTTTATGCAAAAATCGCACCACAACCTCTGTCGTTCTCTGCTGCCCAGCAGACCAGCTAATTATTTTCAGTTGGACACCAGGCACACACACACACACACACCTCTGCTGCACATTCCACAGAAAGTAATGAGCTGCTTTTCTACTAAGGTAAGAATTTAGGTGAAGGTCAAAAATAATTCTTTCCACTTAGAAAAGTCTAACTTTGTAGCAAAGAGGGAACACTGACATCATCCAACCTCCAAATGATTAACTATTGATGATTTTTCTCTGAATAAAAAAAGGGTTACAATTAGTTATTGCTCTGTAGAACAATCTAGGTCTGAGACTGGGCTGGTTTCAACTGTGAATGTTCTTTGACTATCACCCTCAGTTTCCTCTTTATTACTTAGTTTTTTAGTCCATTAAATGTAAGAACATGGCAGCCGTGAGATTCTTATATTAATGTGTTTGCATCAGCAAATGATCACTAAGTTTCACAGTTACTTGGTCATAAACCAATAAAACAAAATGAAAACTTTGACCTGATGATGACAACACAAAAAATGACAAACCACCCTCAACCCACTGGTGAAGATATTTTAGTAAACACAAAAAAAGTCAAAATGGTGCTATAAAAATGAGGGTTATCATCTGGGAACCATGCATATCCAAACCAATCTCCTAAAAATTGTGTTCTTATACAACTAACTAACCTGTTTTCTCTTGTAGCTATCTATCCGATAGTTATATTTATATTTCAGTCTGCACCAAAATGAAGCTAAACATCAGTACAAGTTACACAAGTCCCAAATTACATCTACAGAAGCAGGAACCAGAAACTGTTTTTACATGGTAAATGCCTGAAATATGTCATCGCTAATCATTTTGTTCTTTTGTAACTGGTTTGGTGTATCTAGATTAGAAAAGTCTATTCAACAGATTTCAACTGTTTATTAATTTATACCATGCCATTATCAGGTCATTTACCGCTGTGACCCTTTGCCCATTTGGCAACAAATATAGGTATCATCTTATACTAGGATCATAGCTATAAAATATGAGATTGAGAGCCTTCATTATCATGGTGCTTACATTTATGTATCATTAACCATTCTAGACCAATCAATGTTAGATCCAGCAGGCTGGTTAAGAAAACACGCTAAATCTTTAATTTGATACTATAAGACCCTGCTTCATTCACAATCAAACCATGGATGTTATTCCTGAATCTTTTATAAAAAAAGTTTCAGCAATTACAACAGGAGACTGAGAATTATTCAACATGTGATGTTGACTTCTGCTCCCTGTCCCTGCTTCATTTGAAAGTACCCAGCAGAGGAGGACAGGAACGAGGAGACGGACAGGGCGGGAGAGAGAAACAAGATGACATGTAGGTTCTTTTTGACTTTCTTTGTCTCGAATTGAAACCATGTGTAGCTCTGACAGAAATGTGACACATATCTGCAATGTCAAAAAAACAGCAGGCTCAACACAGTCTAATTTGTCAGGTGAGACAGTGTTTTGGTAGCGTGGGAGGTTTGGTGCGTTTGGGTGTGCTTGTCTTCCTGTGCACATGTGATTTGAAGTGAATGTGCATAATGCATAGACACCCAGTTTTTGTCTGTCTCTCTCTGTCGGCTCTCTGTACCTTCCTGTCAGTTCAGCTTGTCATTCAAGCATCAATAAAAAGAAACTTTTTCTTTCACTTTACTGTGTTTAAAATTTGTCATGCTTTTCTCAAACAGGGAAAATGGACAGAAAGGGAGATAGAAAACTGCAGGAAAAAGTCGAGTGGCGTTTTATCACATTTGACAGGAAATGCTGTGCATCGGAACAGGAGAATGTTACAATCACCATGTTAACAAGGATGATTTTTGTGTGCTCTTTTTTGGGGGCAGGTGTTAGGAGTGTTTAGAGGGAAACAATGAGGAGGAAAAAATGGTGAAGATGGATTAAACCTAGTGTTGGGAATATATATTGATAACGTATTTCATTTTGAGATGAAATAACAATTTGGTGATGATACAGTTGCAGTAATAAACATTTGCTGTGGACCACTAGCAAAACCAAGCTATTAAAGGAGCAGTTTGCCAATTTGGGAAAGATACTTATTGATTTTCTTGCAGAGAGAACATTGATGCCTCATGTCAGTACAGTATATATGCAGGTAGAGCCAGGATAGCTTAGCTTAGCATATTGACAAGCTTCCACCCAACAGGAAAAATACACCTCACATGGCTGTACAGGGGGTTATGTGCTGGGATTATTTCTTGGCCAAGAGCAGCAACTTCGAACTATGCAAATTAACATTACACTGTATTTTTTCTAGACTCTACTTGTCTGATCAAACTCTGCACCCCAGAATTGGGATAACCACAGGGGCTATTTTGTCAGACTTGACAAAGCTCCTCCAGAGTCACAGAAGACATTAAACAACTGTTTTCACTGGCTCCCCCTCACTGGAAAACTGACAAGTTAAGTCAGTGGAGCGCAATTTATACATTCAGTGTTACTCCTCAACATTTGACTGGTTTGGATCTAAATATTTTAATAATCTTTGGAGCCACTCGGGAGCCAAAAATATCAGTGGAAAGCCAAATCAGATTTTGATTGGGCCCCCAAAGTGACATTGATTGTGGTTTATGGCCAAAGCTCACACACCTGCAACATTTCTTCAGCCTATACCCTTTTCAAACCAAATTTTTTTCGACAGCCTTGACCATGTTCATTCATTACATGTAAAAATATACAAACAATGTTAATACAAATGATACTTAAAATGACCAGTATTCATGACAAAAGGACATGAATGGGCCTAAATTGTGAATAATTATACACAGAATGGAAATAAAAGCACAAACAAAAGCATGATGTAGTTGTGAAAGTAGTTTTGCTTCAGATGTTTTAATGTAGGAGAAATATATAAATAAACTAATATATACTACAGGATAAAAGGAAGTCTGAAATGGCTCAAACAGGTCTTAACTTGTCCGAACTAAAAATTTGACTGAGCTGAGAGTATGGGT
This sequence comes from Ctenopoma kingsleyae, assembly GCA_032353495.1. Taxonomy (NCBI): domain Eukaryota; kingdom Metazoa; phylum Chordata; class Actinopteri; order Anabantiformes; family Anabantidae; genus Ctenopoma; species Ctenopoma kingsleyae. Next base: position 8,540,154 of record JAUBNQ010000015.1, read on the forward strand.
CACTTCCCGTTCAATCCAATTAACCCAGGAAGTGGACATTGAAACCATGAGAAAATCCCTATCAAAAGGTTATTAAATATTAAATCTATAACAGCATTATTGAGACAGAGTAGTTCTCTTATCTCCCTGTAAATGAATTACAGTTTAAATTTGCATGTTGAGTGAATTGAACTGAAAGTGCCTCAGACTCAGAGTGTCTACCAGAGCTGTGGTGTGCATGCTGATAATCGGCCTGCCAATTCAAGATCTGGCAGCAGCTAGATTCACACTATAACTCAAAATAAGGCTCAGTTTTAAAAAAAATTGTCTTATATGTGTATAGATCCGTAAGATGTCTGTGGCATCTGGAGAAGGTAACACATAAAAAAAAACAAACCATGAGCTCATGTTGGAAAATATTTTTATATTTTAAAATAGTCCTGTTTTATTGCTGGAATTTACAGATTTGTGTCATGTGTATTGAAGCAAAGACAAGCTTTAAAGATACTCAACTTACTTGTATTTTCATATTTAGAATTTTTTAATTTATATTCTTTATAGACTTCCTACTCCCCCTCTATCCCTTAACCCAAAATAATAAAAAAACAAGTTGCTTCCATTTTTTTCCAACAAACATTTTGAGTATCCATTAAATGCACTACATACGCTAAAGGCTGGACCCAGATCTGTGCCAGCAGCTGAACTTTCCTCACTGTGGAGTGGCACAGACCTCTTCCACTGCAGCTTCCATAGATGTATCAGGTTTGCTGCTCGAACACAATGTGGCTCTAATACTGAGCCATGAGAGTCATGGCCAGAAAGTGGAACTGATTTTTTTTTTGTCTTCATTTTAACAAGAGAAAGGAGTCTTTGATGCAACCAGCCTGCACAATTTTTGAGAACAAAATAAATGAAAGACTTTAGACGAAGCAAGGAAGCAAGGTGGAAGAAAACTAAATTGGCCAGTGACATATGTGATTTTAAACCTTTTCTTGCTGTAAAAGTGAGCCATAAGATAATGAATGTGTTTGCGGAAGAAAGATAAAAAGAAAACTAATAGAGAAACAGAGAGAGTCTTGGAGAAAAAGACATGGGGAGGTGGTGTGAGAGAAGATAAAGAGAGAAACTGAGGGTGGAATACAAAGAGGGGCTGTGTGTATATGTGTGTGAGCACTCGATGTGTATATGCCATCCCCAAGGTCCTTCTAGCTGTCTTCTCCTATTGATTACTTCATATTGATCTGGCCTGGGACACACACTCTCTCTCTGTCTTGCTCACACACACACACACACACGCACGCACACAGCATGGTTCACTTGATTTAGCCTGGCTTTGACACAGGGGACACGAGGGTACATTGTTAACACACATGCAAGCATGCACACACACCTGCACACACAAAATCCTCCTATCATTCGGCAATGACAATGACAGCCGTCTTCACTCTGACACACACACACACACACACACACACACGGTTGTCAAGCAAACACTCAGTCTGCCTGTTTGCTCATGTGCATTTGCTGTCTGGCAAACAGGCAGGAGAAACAATGAGAATGAATGAGACAGACTGTCAGCAGAAACTGTCCGTATGCTTCTTGGAAAATTGTTTGATTTTCCTCAAACTACCATATGTACAAGTATACCGTGTGTTTAAGATGTTGCTGACACCAGGTTAATTTGGTAGTAGACGCTAATCCTATATTACAAAAGCCACTGGTTTTTGGATCACTGCAGAAAACAAAGTCCATGACAAACAAAAAAGGGAGATAGTTCCACATTTTGTTCAGAAAGATAACAAATAACAAGCAAATGAGATATTTACTATCTTATGCTATAGAATAAATATGAAAGTCTCAGCCACAGACATGCTGTAGTTCATACTGAACAAAACAAAGAGGGAGATCAACTGCTGCAGCAGTAGCTTAATGGTAACAGCCACAATGATCAGTGATGCTGGTCTTTAGACTGATTGGGAAAGTGCAGTTGAGGTGAACAAGTCTTCCCTCCGTAACACTGAAGGAGAAAAAATAAAGAAATTGTCAAGTCAATGTGCCCTTGAGCAAGACACCTTCACCTCCAACTCCTGCTGAACTTCTCAGTGGCAGCTGCAGGAGACATATGCAGGGCAGCTCCCAGTGTGACTGTGTGAGGGTGTATGAAGGTGAAGCAGGCAGAGACTGATAAAGAGTATATATGCGTGCTCCGTCTTTGTTTACAATGACGAGAGGGAGGGGAGGAAAAACAACCTGGACAAATTGTTTACTTATCAGAAACCCTGTAACGAGGAGGTTTTACTTGTCATGACCAGAATGATGCATGATGGAACCTGGTGGCAGGTACTCTGACACACATCAATATGTATACTCACATTTTCATACACCACACACAGATACAGCCTCTTCTTATTTGTCCTTCATCCAGGCTCTGTGCTAGACTTCCGTTTTCCCTCTTTGTCTCTGAATCAGAAGAGACGTCAATGTCTGTCTCTGCCTTTAGTCTTTTGTGCACGCACGCGCACAGACACACGAATACAGTACGTGCACAGGCACACAAACACCTGCACCCAGAGACAGACACGCACGCGCACACACACACAGAGTCTGCCTTCTGCTGCTGTGATGGCTCTGAGCTGTCAAAACATCCTTGCTTTCTCTCCCTCTCTCTTACCAAAGCAGCCTGACTGAGCTTGTCTACGCAGGTTCACAGAGACTGCTGTCTATCCACCCTCACTCTGTCTTTCTTTCCACCTCCTCTTCTCACTCTCCTCTTGTGTATATTACCATCTTGATTTTGCTTTCTCTAGCTTGTTGTCTTTAGCCTCCACAAGTAATGTATCTGCATATATATACATAATAAAAAATAGATTACTCAGTGTTGTTCTTTGAGTATATAACATTCAAGATTTGTAAATGAAACAACATACTAGCTCTCAACCTATTAAGGTCTTCACACAGGCCAAGTCCACACTAAAATTCATTTTGGCTGCTCCCTTATGGGGTCACCACAGTGGATGACTCCGCATATTCAGTTCATAGGCAGTTAACAATTGGCGACTGCCCTACCTATGCACCACCGTCCCAGGCAGCCCATGTCCACAGTGAGCTAGATGAATACATAAACATGCCAGTTAAAGGGAATTTAAGTAAGAAAAGTACATGACAGTGTCTATTCTATTCAATCCACACTGAAAAATGATATGAAATAACTAAATATCTTCTTTCACATCTTTCTTTTGAAAACATTGCCTCATAGCCAACATCTGGTCAGCAGTGGGGCAGCCACAGTCTGGTTACTCTGCTTAGTCTCAGACCAGGTTCTCACTAAGCTGGCTTAAGGCCCTGGTGTCCTTGAGAACAGACATAGATGTGGACAGCAGGGTGGACAGAGGATTCACACATGTTCTGTCTGTATTACATTTGGTCTCTGCCTGCGTGCACGTGTTTACACATGTGCAGTTAGTTCGCCAAGTCACAATTCTTCTCATTAAATTTAGAATGTCCTTTCAGACGTAGGCAAACAAGGAACATGGATCGAGTTACACAGATGTGGAAAAGTATGACTTGACTTTAAATCTGAAAATGCTGCTTAGATATAAAAATGACAAATTCAAACTGCAAGATTTTCTACACTGAAATGGGAAATGTGTTATCCAATTATTCCCCTGAATATTGCATTTAGTTGTTCTTGTAGAGATAGTTTATTGTTTGAATTATAAAACCTGTTATACTTAGAAATACTAACCAGTTTAAGACAAAACCAAGAGAGACGTTCCTGCATATATGTGTCGAGTGCATTGGACAACTTACTATTGAATGTTGGGAAAGTTTCCAAACATAAACAAAAGTAATAAAAAATTAAAGACAACACTGATGTTGAGTGGCTGACTACTGGCATTCAAAATGAGTGGTATATAACAAATCTGTGCTCAACACTGTGCAGCTTGTGTAGCATATACAGGTGAATACCCCCCAATGAAAGGTAATAGAACAATTTAAGAGTGCCAATATGTCATTTCCCTATGAAATGCTCCTTCTTAAAACATATTTTGTCTTCTCTTCTAGTCTCTTGCTTCTTTTTCTTTTCCATGCTCTCTCCCACTCTCACACAAAGAGACACACACTGCTGTGTGTTTGGCCTGCAGGGCGTGCACAGCGGGAAGGAATCAACCGTATGGCAGACATGAGGACAGTGCCAAATCGGGCTCATACACATGGTGTGTGGCCATGCAGCCTTATGTGTGTGTGTGTGTGTGTGTGTAGCTGAAAGCCACGTACACTTAAACATACAGTAAATCAGGGGCAGTGGTGGAAGTTGTGCAGTTTTCATTGGAAGGCTGCCTAAAGAATAAGTGAAAACCACTCTCCTTTCCTTTGCCAGCTACTGATGCTGTGCCCTTGAGCAAGGTACTTAAGCTAATACTGCTTCAGCACAATGTAAGAACATTGTTTGCAGCAACAGTGAATGTGAGACAGGGCAAACCTACATGTGCTGAACATATAAGCCCAGTGAATCAAAACCAGCCAGATCTCACTCTAAGTATGTCAGATACGACACTTTGTTACGCCATTTGGTGTCGTGTGACGCTGTAGGATGGGAAGGTGTTGGGCACTGTGAGAGTGCACAACCGTGGCAAGTACGCTAGAAAATGATCAGGGTCATGATTTAGTCGTTGGTTGGTTTTACCTTCCAAAAAGTATGACAAACCTGAGAGACTGTTACAACCTGTTAGTATGACACAGGCTGTACATAACTGCACTAATAAAATTATGAAAAAATGTCCTTGAAAATGTGCAAGCACCACCTTCATGCAAACGTGCAAGAAGATTTACAGTGTAACATGTTTTTTTTATGTTTTCATTAGCTGCCAGTGTGTGTAATGGTACAGATGTCGCAACTGTTAATTTATTTATGCTATAAACGTGAAAAATATGAAGCAGCATTAGCATCAGTCTGTATGCAGACATGTAAAGGGTGATTGCATTACACACGCTACATAGCCCAAATGTATTGTCTATGTGAATGTGACAAGCGTGTATATGTGTATAATGCAGAAACATCTCTCCTGTCAGTAAGAACAGGGGGAGCGTGTGTTTCTGTGTGCATGTCCATGTCCGTATCATTGCATGCTGCCTGCATGAAAATATGCATGTAATTTAATTGTACTTTTGTGTTGCGTACTGTGTTTGCTGCCAGGATGTGAGCACACATTGTGCGCACGTGTGTGAGGGTGTCTTGGCTTTGTTTCGTCAGTGCATGAAAATCATTTATTCATGTTTCACTCACTCTGTCTGTGTGAGTGTGTGGAATACAGAGCCATTGATGTCTTGCACGCACGCGCTAATAGACACTCTTTGGTTACATGTGTAGCAAGAGGTTAGGCTATCAGGGTGGAATACAGAAGTGTCTGTTTATGTTTTCCTTACTCATCTCTTTCTGCTTCCTTTTATAGCTCTCCAACCCTATTTTTCAACATCAATGCTGTCTTATATTCCCATCCCCTCTCTCTGACTCCTCTAAATATCTGTGCTTCTTCATCTTCTCATGACTCTTGTGTATAGATGTTAATCTGCCATGCATCATTTCTCACTCTGTGTGTGTGTGTGTGTGTGTGTGTGTGTGTGTGTGTGTGTGTGTGTGTGTGTGTGTGTGTGTGTGTGTGTGTGTAGGAGGGTTTTTAAAAATGCATATATTCTACAAGAAGGAGGAGGAAACAGAGCGTGGTGAAAAGAAAAATACAGCCTCTGTGTGTATTGTGTCAGTTGAGTTGACATCTGATCTTGCTGAGTATGGTAAAGAAGAAAGTGCTGAAAGTACTCTGTGTGTGGGGGGGATCCAGTGTGTGTGTGTTTTGTGGCCTGTATGTGTCCTTGTTACTGTGTGGGTGGTAAGAAGAGAGAGTAAGGGAATAGGGTGTGTGTGAGTGCACTTAGTTTAAGTGTCAGCATGCCTTTGTGGGTGTGTGTGTGTGTGTGTGTGTGAGACAAGCAGGGAGAAAAGAGGGGGAGTCGAAGTGAAAGAGAAGCTGAGAGATGGATGGGTGGTGAGGGAGGGAAGAAGCCAAAGAGGAATGAAGGAGGGGGAAACTATGAGGAAATTTTGAAGAGCGAGTGACTGGAAAGACAGAGAAAAAAGTCAAAACACAGAGAGAGAGACTTTAAAGAAAAAGCCTGTGCTTCTACTTCTGTTCTGTCTAATTCCAATTTCTGTTTGTGTTCTTTGCTATAGCATAAATGTTAAATATGAACAGCATATGTTATGAATGAAAGTTACATCAAACCCCTTTCTTCTGCCCCTCCCTCTCTTTCTTTTTGTCACAAGAGCTGTCCCTCCAGAGCATTTCTGACAAACAGACCAGTTCTATCACCCTCACACACAGACATATTCATACATACACTTTTCATGTGACAGAGAGCTTCTCTAGACTTCATCACAAACAACCAAAGCCCTTTGCTTCTTTCTTCATCCTCTGTGTCCGTGTGTGTTTTTCATGTTTTGCGTCCTTGGTGAATGCTTGCATCAATAGGGAAGTGATTTGCAGGCAGCGGTGGCCCGCCCCACCTGTCTCACATGGTGAAGAAGAAGAAGATAGGAAACACATAAAATAATTTTAGAAAAAATATTCTCTCTTGTTTACGGCGACTGAACGGTCGTGTGACGTATTTCCTGTTCCTTTGGGGCGCAAAAATCTTTACCATAGACCCACGCTATAACTGGTGCACGTGCACTGGAACCCCCTCCAATACAAAGTATAGGTGAACCTTATAGAAGACCATCTACAAGACTGACGTCTCAGCTCCAGACCCAGAAATTCAAACAGAAGTTCATCGCGGTGCTTGTGTTTTGTTTACAGTCAGCTGGAGGAGATTTGTTTTGTCATCGATAATAGAAATTTGTTCGCTAACAACTGAACCGTTCCACAGAAGAACCCCACAGGAAAAGATTTGGCTTAAAGATTCTGGACTTCACCAGCTGGACATCAAAATCAGATGATTAACACAAGACAGAGGGAGACATTACACTCGGTCTTTCTCCAGAAACTGGTCTGAGAAGAAGTCCTGGCTAACTGTCTGTCCTGAGACTGGAGCTTTG
>JAUBNQ010000015.1:8559230-8572339 GCA_032353495.1 Ctenopoma kingsleyae
TATATATAAACTATAAAATAAGATCTAAACTGAAATAAACCACAGCTATCCTTAGAATTATGAGCATAAGTAATGAGCACACACACACTGAGCGTCAGCACACCTGTACCCAGCTGCATGCAGAGAACAACAATTCCCCTGCTGGTCACTAATGGTAGAGCCCTGCTGGAGTGGAAGCAAATGGCCTGGACCCAACCATGCATGATGGGAGAGGGGAGGGTGGAGAGGGGTAGTGGTCAGACAGAGGGGTGGGAGAAATAGGGCTTTGCCTTTTGAAATTAATTTGGTGAAAGTAGGCAAGACAGAAAGAAAGTTCAGTGTGCAGGAGAAAGAATTCACACAAGTGTTCAAAATGTCAACTGTTAATTCCCAACTTTTAATTTCACCCTCTTTTCCAAACATTCACTCTCCCTCAGTTCCCCTCTCTCTTTCTGTTCCCTTCTCTCCATTTCTATCACTCCATCTCCCCATCTAAGCTTTCACCTTTGTCCTCCTTTGCTTTCATCCCTCTCCTCCTCTCCAATATCAGTAGTGAGTTCCAGTGATATAGCGCCCTCTGTCGGTGCCCAGTGTTACTGCAACATCACATTTTAAATCGTCAGCTCCTCTGAACCAAAGTCAGTTTTTGACAGATAACATCCCAGCCTGGAGGAGAGGATAAAAGTTTGTTCCTGAATAAAAGTTTTAGCAAAAATGGTTTCTTTCTTTCTTCTTCAGCCATGCACAATTTATGCACATAAAAATATGTTATCTCAAGTTAAGCAATATCTTGCAAACTCATGTGGGAGGGTCCAAACGTTTGACAGACGACGCAGCAGCACGGCACAGGCTGATGCTGACGTGAAATATATTCCGCTGCTTGTGTTAAAATATGCAGGGTGAAATTTGGAAGATTTGGCGCCACAGAAGTGTTTTTAACCCCTTTGTATCCAGACACCAGCACGGTGAGAAAGCTTTTTTGAGCAGCTGCCCTTAAGTCTGAGAGTCTCAGAAGGGATTGGAGAGTATTGCTGACTCACTGTTTGGATTTTGTACACAAAGATTTAACAGCTTTAGGACACGGATGTTTGTTTGTAGCTCAGAGAACTACCTAGTGCTCTCTGCTGCTTAGACAAAAAAAATCTGGTATTTTTAAAGAGTGGAACTAGTACTGCAAGATCCTCTGGTAGAATTACCGTTGCTCCATTCAGTGAAGCTCTCCAAAGCAGTGATTGTATTTTTCCTCTAACATGATAGAAGTGAGATTCATACAAACTCAAATCTTTCTCACAAATGAAACCTACTAACTGGATGAAAATGTCCATATTGGACCATTCAGACCCAGGCTTTTGTCCAATGCCAACATTTTTTAATTAGTTATTCCAGCACTACACGCTTGTGGCACACTCAGAAAGCACAGCTGGGCAGAGAAATTTCAAGCCTAGCAATAAAACACGGACATTTCGGCATTAAAGTCAATTACTTCAGCATGTGAAATAGAAATATCTAGTCAGTACACTGAAGCGTTTACGGAAAACCACAGAGTAACTGGACAGTACACGCTTAGGTTGTCCTTTTCTACAAGAGGTTGAGTAACATTTCATCACAATTCTCTAAATTAAAGCAGAATTCATGTTAAGCTTTAGAACATGGACAGAAACGTTACCTTAAACCATGTATTTAATCAACTGCAGTTCAGATACTGAAGTGAGATGAAACTGCAACAGTCTACAAGGTTATCCAAAAAACTCATTTGGCAAGGCGTCAGTGCAATGCAGAGCTTCACCACTGTCTGTCCAGTCTACAAGCAACCTCAGCTACAGCCATTACACTTCCTAATAAATCATTTTATTCATATAATGATGGATGGGTTTTGAAGAACAAAAAATGTGAGTGTGGATTTTGGTTTGTGTGTAAATCAATGTTATCTGCTACCTCTGTGATTCCCCCCCCCCCCCCCCAGACAGCTGACTAATGTTTTGTCGATCATTCTGTTGCACACACACTGCAGGGGGATGAAAAAATAGAAAGTGGACATAACAGGAACACAAAGTGGGAACACAGAATAGAACAGAGGAGAAAAAGTATCAGAAAGGATGACAGACAAAAACAGAATTGACAATAAAAAATCTAAGAGTGAGAGCAAGAAAGGATACAAGAGTGGTGAGCTTGCAATCAGAAACAAGATAGTGGGAATAAATTTAATTTGATCCTCTCTCTCCCTCTTCCCCTCAGTGTGTGTATGTGCTGACAGATTCGTTATAGCGTCAGTTCGGAGATTGGCTACAGAAAAACACCCAGTAATTATCTAGAAAGAGCACCTGGGCACTGGGAATCTCATTATATTATAAGCACACCTCCAGCACACACACAAAAAAAGAAACGTGGTTGAGAAAGGAAACAAAAGATGAGAATAAAAAATACAAAAATTCAAGAACATCTAAACCACAGGGAGCCAACGAGAGAGCTGCTAATTGTTTTACTTAAAACTAACTGTTATCATATGAAGACAATACACTACGACTCATAAACAAGTCAATTCAAGGTTTTGTGAAAGAACAATTTAATATTGTCTGCCTCTGTTTCACTTTCTTTATTTCATAGAGTTTATTACACTGGATTTTATTTACAAAAGACTCCACACTGAAAACCAAACGGCCACAAATCAAGTCAACTTCTCTCCTCACCATCTAAGCTCTTTGATCTGATGCAGTAGCAGACAATGACCAGTAAGAGGCAGCGTTTCCTCTCATCTGACGTTTTGTGGCTTTTATTATATTCACTCTTTCTTTCTCTACATCTTTCAACAGGGTCACTTTCATCTGTTTTTGTTAAATTGTGTTACCTCTGCATTGAATATGCTCACCCCGTGCAAACGTGTTAGTCAGCGACTGTGCAGATTTGTGTGTGTGTGTGTGTATGTGTACAGAGGACCACCCTGCTTATTTGAACAGCTTCATTCATTGCCATGTTTTGACTGGCTGACAGTGACAGGGTGAAATGATTTACAATGGGTCAACACAGCAGGAGGGCACTGGACACACAGTCAACACCCAAACCCCATCAGGCCATCTAAGGTCATGTGGGAGGAAGTTGCTTACTCTAAAAACATGTCATATTAACACCTTGATGATATAGCTGAGGTTTGAAGTTCAAACTAAACCACCGTTACTGCTACATCTGATACACGAGAAGTCCAATTTTCTGTGTTGACACAACCCAGTGGTGCATGAGGGTTGCTACAGATTGCTCTGGTCTCAGGCTACAGTTACAAAGGTGGTGAAATGCTCGCAGCCTGGCTACCTCTGTCTGTAGTCTGTAGTCTGGGTTTGAGCCCTACTTTGTGTAATTTTGTTTTAAAGAACTGGTCTGAGAGTAAAAGCTGCCACGGACCGGGCCTCTTCACAAGATGCAAACATATGCTAGTTGAATTTGAGACTCTCTGGGTACGTGCAATCGCAGGCGTGTTGGCAAGTGCAGTCAGCAGAGCATGAACCTTTTAATCTCAAGGTCAGAGGTTCAAACCCATGAGCTGATTTACCGAGTGTTAGTGCCTCAACTTAACAGGATACATCTGAGGACATGAACGCGGCCCCACACACCAATCAGATATCAATCAGGGTTTGAGGCCGACCACTGCCCACAGTTTTTGCATTGGGTTCAGGAGTTTTTTCATGACAGTGCTTCATGACAGTTTTAAAGAATAAAGACTGTAACAGCTCAAGTGTCTTCCCAAGTATGCCAGGCATATGGCTGATGGTGTGATATGAACCAGACTCTGTCAAGCCCGACTAACTCAGTCAGTAGAGCATGACAGTCTTAATCTCAGGGTTGTGGGTTCAGCCATGATGTTTTGAGAGTGCAATTTACACACCAACATCTACAGCCTCTACCTGCAGCCTGTGAAATGAAGTCTGCCACAAACGGAGTCCCTCTCATGAAGAATGTGTTGGCACGGCTGTTTCTTGCACTGTGTCAGAGAATATTTGCAAAAAATTGATAATTTCTCAGTATTACAATGGTCCTGGTTTCTTTTCTAAAAATGCCCAGGTCAGCAGGCAGTGCAGGTCTGCAAAGCCAGGTCTCATTTACAATAAGGCAGATTCTTTCCCCTGAATGATCATGTGATGCAGGAAGTTCCTAATCTCGTGGTGGTGGGTTTGTGCAGTGAGATGACCATGAAAGGATGCCGCATGTGTGTCGCTTGTGCTGTGTCAGAGAATATTTGCATAATGTTGAGCCTTTCTTAAGTTATCCTTATAGTCCATATAAAGACGTAATACACTGATGGATGACTTGTATTTCATTGTCCTCCAACCTCTGCTGCTGCTTTCAAAGACTCATAAAGCATGAGACTCTTAAATCTCGGGGCGCTTGGAGTTTTTAAGAGAGCTGTGGAAGTCACTACCACAAAGCTTCCTTCAGAGACTGATCACAGACATTTCTCCAAATAATCAAAACCCTCTTGATGCAATCAACAAAATGTTAGAATTCATATCTGTTCAAGAAACTAGAGAGGTCTGACCAGGTCTAACACACAACGAAAACTCAATCAGTCAGATGAATACAGTCGTGTAATTTAAATAATTCAAAGTGCAGTGTATTGTATGAGATCGAAAAGGTGAAGATAAGGTAAAGAGAGACAGAAAGAGGCAGGAGGAGTGATGGAAACTGAGAACGACAGAGAAACAAAGTCAAAACAGAGCAGAACAGACTTTTTCTTATATTCTATATTCTTGTCCACATCTGTTGGGCTCTACAGTCTAATCTACAGTTTATACCCTGTGTGTGTGTGTGTGTGTGTGACAACTTTTCAACCCAGTGCAGGTGTGCTGTTGATAGTTTTATCAGCACTGGATCAGGGCTACTGAGAGGAGATGAGAGAAGGGAGGAGAGACGAGAAAAGGCTACAAGAGAGGAGAAGGGAAGCAAGAAGAGAGAGGACACAGGGAGAAGGAAGGAAAAAAGGAGAGGAGATAGTAACACTATTTTTTTCTCACTCTTTTCACACCTCTTTATGATATGGAGTACAACCAGAAGACAGATGTGTGTTTGTGTTTCCCTCAAATATTTAGTAATAGTATTAGTATAATATTTAGGCCTAACGTATGCATTTTATGTTCTACTCTAAATTACCAAGTAGTGCTATCAAGCAGTTAGATTACCACAAATGGTGTCAACCTTCTGCCCATTACAGTTTCTATGTGTTCACGTATGTAAGATGCATTGAAATTTTATTTGTTCCCAGTATATGAACTGTAACTATAAACTATAAAATGCTTATAAAGTGCTTATTTTCCAAAATGATCATAATGTTGAGTCAATACACTGGATTTCATGTAAATGAAGTCAGTGGTCAGAGGAGGGATGTCTCCTTTTCCTCTGTCGTCCAAAACAAGTTCTCAGTAACTGCAGCTTCTCTGGTTTGGTGCGGTGTGGCTTGTGGCCGTTTGGTCTCTGACTGTCCCCTTGTACCAGCCTGCTGAGTTGTATTAACAGCGGTTTCAGGCTCTATAAAGTCTCCAATAAACCACTTTACTATTAGTGTAGGACACTGCTAGCATAAAGCTTGTGACCGCTACCACTGACCATACGTGCACACACACACACAGGCAAGCACGGACAGTTACATACTTACTGGTCAGACTCATTTTGAGGGCTGCTGGAGTCAGGACCTCTGCCAAAATCTAACCCCATGTCACCCCACCCTGCTGCCCCAATGACATCACTCCATAGCCCTCAACCACTTGCCCAGAAAGGCCCAAAACACACACACACACACAGACACACGTGCAGGCGTTGTGAATGCAGAAAGCACAGACACCGTGACAAATACCACAGGGTCATATTTTGAGTGCACACACATGCAGAAATGCATACACACACACACACACACACAGCACTTGACCATAATGACTACCGCATGGCCACCCTGCATTGTCAACACACACACACACACGCACACACAAAGAGTAGCTCAAGTGTAAGCTGCTCCCTCTGAGTCAAGTTGTCCACTTGTGTTACTTGTGTTTGTTTTCAAGTGGCTGAAACATTTTAATGAAACTAAAGAACAGCATTTACTCATCTATATTTTTAATATATCAGATACTCATATTAAATGACTTTAATCATAAATACGTTGGGGCCAATAAACTATACCTTTTTACTCAAACATTTTTGGTTTTCTTGCTTTCATTAGAATAAAATCTGGAGGTTCCCAAAGACTTTTTCAAATGTTTGACACACAGTCCAAAACTCAAAGCGGTTTTTACTTAAACGTAAAGATGGATTATAAGAAAATGGGTCCCTAAACAAAAACAGGTAAAAGGTCTCATTTGTGTTCATCGCTTGTCTCTTTTGGTCAGTTCTTTAATTTTCCTTTGTCTCTTTTTAGTAATTTTGTTTTGTTAGGATCATTTTAGGATCCATTCCGACTAAACCAGCTGCTGTCATGGGAGGATTTCCCAGGATTTGAGTGAACCAGTCATAGATGAACGTTTAAAATGCAGGCTCTTGAGCTGGAGAGGCCATCCTCTTCACATGGACCACCGTCTGTGTGTGTGTGTGTGTGTGTGTGTCCAGGTTAGCCATTAGTGGTCCCAGTGGGACACATTCAGTGTTAAAGACAACCTCCTACTCAAACACTTGAAACGCACACATACACACAGAAAATTCGACAATCATTCTCAGAGTGTTATTAAAATTAGAAATATCTACGCTTATTTCTAAATCCATGGTGTCAGAACGTATGGGGCGCGCGCACACACACACACACATACACACACAGACTTTACAATACACTCTTGAATGACCTTCAGGATCCATTGATGCTTGCAGACATCCCATCTTCTCAAATATCTAGTGTGGAGACACACACATACCCACTTACTCCCCTCCCTAATTACAGAGTCTCGAGGGACGAGACACTCAAGCAGCACTTCAGTGTTTGGTTAAAGAAAAGGTCTTTCTCACCAGTTAAGGGGGCAAACAGACAGTCAGACAGACAGGGGCGAGGGGAAAAAAATAACAATGAGTAAATGTTCAGGATACAGATTTGCTGCTTCTCTGAGAAAAATAAATCATTTTTTGTGGCGTAAACACATCTATTTCTTCATCTGAGTCAGCTTTTGCAATTAAGGCAGCAATGGTCTCAAGGCAACGGGTTTTGAAATAGCATCAGAAGCCAAAAACTATTTAAACTAGTGAAAATGTTCTGAGTTGCAGGCTTTTCGTTCAGCGAAACCAAGATGAACGTCAAATTCTAAAAACTACAGGTGTGAAAGAGGCTAAAAAATTTTTTTTAAAAAGGGACAGTAGTGAACAAAACTGCCAAAAAGTAAGAGAAACGCTAAAATGGCACAGACAGAAAAATGAATGTAATGAATAAAACAGCGAGACAGAGCGAAGAGAAAGAACAGAAGTTGACTTGGTAGACAGGGAGGGAGGAGGAAGAGAGATTATCTCTCTCTAATGGCTAACTTGTTGACAGCAACACTTTTCACCACCTCTATCTACACATCTAACATTACTATCTACCTTCCACACACACACACACACACACATGCAGAAACACACATCCTGTCTTCTTAAAGGGTTTATCAGTGGGGCTGTCAGTCCAGTCCACAGCTCATGTGAGTTTCAGACTTTAAAACCCTGAAAAGTGCAAATGTGAACCGGAGACGTCACCGCCAGAGGCGACCTCATCTCTCTCTCTCTCAGCTCCTCTGCAGCCATCACGTTACACGTTGAAAATGAATCTGATACTCAGCCTCCACACATGCTGACAGATGGAGAAACTCACTTCTCTCTGCTATGTCGGAGAAAATGTGAAAAGTGGTTCAGTGATTCATTAACTTAAGCCATGTTTGTCTTCAGTTAATTAAATGTGACTTTATAAAGGTACTGTTTACAACTTAGGCCAAACTGTGAACTCTCTTTGTGTTATTAGCTCTAATGAAGGACAAATTTCAAAGGTAACCTGTGTCTTGAGGTTTTTATTATGACTTAGGAGAACTCAAGTCCAATTTGGGCGAAATATATGTGAAACAGCAATTGCTTATGATTAATT
This sequence comes from Ctenopoma kingsleyae, assembly GCA_032353495.1. NCBI lineage: Eukaryota > Metazoa > Chordata > Actinopteri > Anabantiformes > Anabantidae > Ctenopoma > Ctenopoma kingsleyae. Next base: position 8,567,278 of record JAUBNQ010000015.1, read on the forward strand.
CATGTTTGTGTGAGAGAGGTGAGTCTTAGAACTGGGGTCACTAGATCCACTGATCTATGATTTCATTTCCAAGAAGGAGGAAAACATAGAAACGAGCACGACCTTCTACATAATATCACATAATCACAAACACATTCAGCACATTATTACTCGAATACAGTCACAGATGGTATTTAGAGAATTTACAGACACTATCAATTCAATGTTTTCTTTTAATAGTTTTGGGGGGAAATACAAACAACACTAAAGTGAGTTTCTGTTTTTCTGTCCACAATAGTTTAGGACTTCTGTGCATCTTCCCTGTTCAGGACATTTATTTATACTTATCATTTGATTGCACATCTGACCTCTGACCTCCAGATTACAGAACATTCACAAATCATATATAACATCCACAAATTGCACACAACACTCACATGTAGCACACCTACCGTCTGCTATATGCATTTTTTTCGCTTAAATGTGCTTCTACTGCCATCAAGACAATCTGTATTTATAATACATGTTAGAATTAAAGTGAGGTTTTTTTGTGTACAGTCAGAGTAGTGCAGTCAGATGGCACAGCCAGTGGCCCAGATGAAGGCAGAACAACTTCTCTGTACTGAGAGGAACATTTGTGCAACATTTCGACCAAAATAGTCCTGGTCTCCACCGCAAAGCGAGAGTACTGCCTTCATTTAGGCCGATGGGGTTGGCAGATCACACACACACACACACACACATGCGCGAAGACACTGCGTTTCAGCACTATCACATATGAGCCAAAGTCGTGAAATAAGTCCATTCTGTAAGTAGACCGTGACGACGGAAACATTGCGGGGACAAAAACGACTACAAGTTCAAATGGAACAAAGTCCAAAACCAAGTGCACCAAGTTTAAACCAACTTCTTCACATTGACTTCAGACGTGCACAGTGCGCAGCGTATCCTGTTCGCAGCGCGCAAGCCTGAACTGTTCAGTAACACACATCAGTCAGTGTGAACTCACTACTGCAAACTTTTAATCAACTACTTTTAACAGTTGGCAGGAATTTGATGATACGAGCAAAACGAAACAGCAGCAATTACATTCAAATAAATCTGAATGTTATTAACATGTTATATTTACATCTCCATCTACACACGTTTCATATGTCTAACAGTTATTTCTAGCAGACCAGATGTGCCTTTGGACTGACAGGGTGTCAGCAGAGTGTAAAGACCTTCTTCTGTCATCCTTTTGAAAACTTCTCTTTTACATTGTGTTTTACATAAAATTAAAAAAAGTCATTCATGCGTACCTGTTCTGCTGTGGTCGAAACTAACTGGTGCTCGTGTCTCCAAGAAAACTTTCACGTCCCACCAATCCGAGGCACTCAAGTCCGAAACGTGTGTCTCTCTGTCCGGCTGCGGGACTACAGACAGACCGCTGATTTTATTGAAGGGGAAATCCCACAGCAGCCTGAATCACTGTAACGTCCGCTTCACTTTTTGTACCGCTCGATCACCTCCACGCAGGAAAACCACACCAAAGTCCTCGTCGGAATCACAACGGAGTTCACAAAATGTACAGAAGTATAACGCAGCGTCTGGATATTTTTGTCCAGTCCCGACTGATCATTTAAAAGTGTAGAAATAAAGTCAGAAATCTGCGGCGCACGTTCCTCGCTGCGTGCGGCTCTGTGCGCCGTGTCCTCAGCAACAGGTGTCAGAAATAAAGCGAGATTTCTTTAAACGGACATCACAAGTTTCCAAACGCTCTCCAGCTAATTACGCACACAGGGAAAATGAAGAGGAGGGAGGTGAAGGAGGGAGCGAAGGGACGGGTGGAGGGGGGGGGGACGAGGGGGGTTGATCTCCAAAGTTTAGCGCCGGGAAAGAAACACGAGGGAGACGTTTGAGACACAGAGAGGAGAGGGGACGGAGTGAGACAAACCAAAACAGCCCAGAAGGTCTCTCTGACTGTGCCGTCCTTATTCGACTGTGCGACTGTCCTCCGCCGGGATATGAAATATGCCCCCGTGGGTGAGGGGGGGTTGTTGCTTTGCACAGAAACAGCAGGAAACAAAGTTGTGTATCTCCCATAACCGGACAACAAGCAGGAACCGTGTGGGTAAAAGCTCTGTCAGGAGTGGGATTTGAACCCACGCCTCCATGTGGAGACCAGAAGTCCCTTGAAGTTAGGAAGGTATTAACCCTTGAGTCTGGCGCCTTAGACCGCTCGGCCACCCTGACAGTTCATATCGACTCGTTAACCAAAGTCTCCGTGGGCTTTACAAAACTCATACACTATGTTGAATGTTCCGCCGGAACAGTGCGTAATTGTGCAGACAATTGTGCACAAACACAGCAGCCCAACAACTTACACGAAATCACAGCCTAAAAAACACTTCTCTTATTACTGCCACAGCCTGCTGATGACTATCACTATCAGCTCAACTGTGAAGTTTCTTTCCTGATGTGCTCTCATGACCTTTTTCAGTATGTTCATGACTTGCGTATAAGTTAAACTTACTTAGGATGTGTATGTGCAATGAAAACCTGCAGAAAAAACTCTTATGACAATGGGATTGGAACCCTCAGCTCCATTTGGAGACCAGAAGCCCTTTAATTCAGTAGTAGCTTGAGTCTGATCCTTTTAAGAGCTCAACCATCCTGAGCCTCCACTTGGAGATGCTTTTGTTATATGTCTAAATGTGATCCCCCCTCTGTTGTCGGGACAGGGTACCTTAGGAGAAATATTCACTGAAAGCTTTAAAAGTCACATGAATGGACAGATGGAGGAGGAAAAGCAAAAGAGGAAAATGTCATCAGTGTGGGTGATGTTTGGACTGTTGGTGGCTAACAGCTTATTTTAGGAGCTCCACTCCTCTCACATTGTTTTTATTTCCTCTCTGAAGTTTTTCCTACTGCTCACTGCCTCCTTCTGTCCCTTCCATCTCACCGGTTCTCTCCACCCACTCCTCACTCCTCCTTTACCCCATTCTTCACACCTACAGTTCAGCAATTTACTGAATTCCCCAACTATTTATCAAACACAATCGTTCTACGTATGTATGCAGAAAGTAAACCAGCAAGAAACAAGTTTATGTCTTCAGACCACACTGAGATCATTAATTATTCAGCCGTAAAACATGTAATACACCCTGAATGTGTGCTTTAAGTTGAACTGCTGTTTGTTTTGGTCTCAGCACCTCCCTCCCCTCTCCTCTCTGTTTTCTCTTTCTCTCCATCACCCTCTCCTGCTTTTTCTTCTCACTCATGTGCGATGTGATGTGCGATGATTGAAACCACATCGTACAAAAAGCCAACGCGAGCCCTCCCCACTTCCTCTGCAGTCACTCAATTTTTATTTCTCCTCCCGGCTCCTCATGTGTCTCAGTCCTCCACAGCATATAGTGTTTATATGGAAATACTGGCACTGTCTGTAGATACTCTACTTTTAACTACACACACGTGTGCACGCCTACGTTATCTTAAGGACATCTGTGTTTTTTTGTGTTGTGAACCAAAAGTATCAGTGAGGTCTTATCAACACTCAATCTGTGCAAAGAAAGGTGTGATGTGTGTGTGTGTGTGTGTGTTTCAGAGAGAGTGTGTGAGAAGTGACAAAGTCAAATCCAAAAGGTGAAAAACATGTAAAGCATTATATAATGTAAACCACAACACTGTAGAGTAATGCTGATACGTAATGGAGAAAGTTGGTGCATAAGTTAAGCAAGAGCTGCAGCCAGTGGTGTAGCGGTGCCTGGAGAAGAACTTTTTTTTAAGTGCCTTGTGACAGTGACATGTAAAACTGATATTGCATATTTAATTCAAACTATAGTAGAATTTCCACATTTTCAGATCTGCTGCTTAATTTCAGTGAGTAGAAATGTGAAATTAACATAAACCACAGAGATACAGGACCAACTGTGCATTTTTTTAGTCTGTGTGTCCGTAGAGTTTTTGGTGAACTGTGGAAGATCTAACTATTGAAGTAATAGTGAGACCAGAGCGTCACAATATTATGTTAAGAGCAGTTAAGTCTTGCAAATATTACTGGTCCTACACACACCTCATTCATGATTATTGGATCAATTCAAGATGAGATATATTAACGTGTAGTGTCAGCCTGTTGTATAACAGCAGGGACATATCGAGAGAAGTTTCCAAAATTAGTTCCCTGACCGGGAATCGAACCCGGGCCGCGGCGGTGAGAGCGCCGAATCCTAACCACTAGACCACCAGGGACTACGAAAACGACTTTATGCATTATAACGGAGCTGAGAAGTGACAGGCTGCACACAGCGACGTTATAACTGCACATTGATCAACAAAATGCAGAATGCAGAACAACAAATCCATGTGGATGGATAAGTAGATATACGCTGTACACCTGCATGCACCTGGACTACACCAGTGGCTGCAGCTAACATTATATTGCTTATTTTTTCAGTCAGAAAATGTTAGACAATCTCAACGTTTAAACCTGTAAAATCAACAAATCACACTTTTTAAGCAGGTGCCAGGTTTTCAATTCACACACGACATAACTGATTAAATTTATGGACAAAGTTGTGAACTAAGTGTCTGTCCTTTGGCAGATTTTTAAGTTTTTGTTTATTTTGATTGATTTCTTTTCTGAGGTGTTGCAGGAACTGTTTCACCACAGTTCACAATTAGACTGTTTTGTAGTTGTGTGCAGCTCTCTTCTCTACTTTGCAATTATGCTGACATCTTTAAGTCACTTTTCCAGTGTGATGCCAGTACAAACTCAAAAACTGTCCAGCATTGATAAGCAGTATGGCACTAGAACATTTAAAATCTGCAGGCAAAACAGACCATATTATACTTTTTTGTATTTTTGCTTGCATCTTCACAGTTGTGTTGTGAAGGTCCATATTAAACAACAGTTCTAAAACGGGAGATTATTGTATGTAGAAGAAATCACACAACTAAATCTTGCATCTTCACACAGTAACAGAGTCATACAGAGAGTGTGGTTGTGAAATAAAACTCATTTTATTTTATTTCCTCAAAGATGGAAACAACAGAGACAGAAGACATGGTTTGTTTTTGGGACAGAAACAGTCTTACTCTA
>JAUBNQ010000015.1:8585032-8599116 GCA_032353495.1 Ctenopoma kingsleyae
TATATGAATGATATTTAACTTCCCTCTCTGCTAGGATATCATGCTAAATATGTTGTGAAATGCCCGTCATCTGGAGGCATTCTGGAGACGTTTACAGGTGAGGTTACATAACACAGCGTATGAAGGAGACTACAACCTCTGTAGCATGCTTCAGCTAGAAGCAGAGAGATATTTTAATATAGGGGCATCAGAGGGAAGTTATCTTATATTTTTGCCATAAATGCTTTTGTTACATTTGCTGTTGAGAAAAAAATTGAAATATCAGGAAAAATTACACTTTATTTATGAAATCTCAGAAATTATACCTCTCTTTAACCTTTGCTGGAAAAAGCAGCATCAGCTCAAATCTAGAACAGTATGATCAGTTATTACTGAAGCTCCTTGAGGGTTTCTTGCTCTAGGAGGTGCCCAGTTTATAAACCCCACAGATTAAGTTGTTCTCACCCACCATCCTCTCCTCTACAAGTGAGCCAGGCTTCTTTGTTGGCTTCCACATAAAATGTTTCAGCTGGTGACACATTACAGAAGCACACTGTCAGGTACACAAGCCTCCAGTGGGCATTCATTACTGCAGGGGATTTGGGATTTGTAGTTTTCCATGTGTGTGTTTGTGCCTGCGTCTATGTGTGTTTTACATGCTATTTTAGTATGATCCTAATGGCTTTACAGAGTGCCAGGCATTTTAACAGAGCCAGGGAGAGGCTTGTAAAACACACACACACTCACCACAAGACAGAGGAGAGAAGCTGGCACACTGGAACACGGTGGTCTGGAGGGAGTCTGTGTGCGAGTGTGTGTGTGCATTAAGAGGGTCAGTCAGGGTGATGGTCGCACATGATGAAGGAAAACGAGAAACACGGGCCTGAATGAAAGACTGGCAGTGTGTGTCGGCGATTGTGTGTAGGCAGGGTCGGGGTCTAAAGCAGACACATGGCGCCAAGTGGCACTGCATTAGTATGGGTGGGTTTGGATGGAGAGAAGGAAGGAAAGGCAGAAGGATTCGCGCTGTGATGTTGTTAAGGGAAACATCTCAGCAAAAACAGTGAAAAAAAACCCCAACAACTAATGAGTATTTTTTTTAAATCTCACCAGATCTCACACCTACACTGACATGGAGCACGTGGGAGTGAAGGGCAGTGGTGACGGAGGCACTTCAGAGGAAAAAATAAGGGAAAGGACAGATGTGTTGTTCAGGAAAACGAAAAACTAAACAAAACCCAGGAGAGAGAAGAAAGTTGAGAGAGTGATAGAAAAGAAAGTGATGAAGAGGATAAAGAGTAAACTGGGTGTTTTCAGCCAAAAGAATAAAGCAGGTTTACCTTTACACCTAATTTTGCATTACAGGACAGTTGGAATTTAAGCCCAACACCTTAACCACTTTGTACATCACAGCCTGCTTAAAACAAATTCACAATTTGCATTTGCCCTTTGACAGATCCAAACTCACACTGCAGACGTGCTTGCTTCACTTCAGGCACGTTCCATACGTGTGCACTTCAAAATGTGAAAGCAATTACGAACTGTAGCAACAGCAAGAAAAAGTGCTCCGGTGGTTGTTGTAATTGACTGAACAATAAGAAAAAGTGAAAAAGAATTGAACTGCTTCACATGAACGTGGTCAGGGATGTTGAAATAATCCGTACATACCTTCAGTACATAAAATGAGCTGCTAATTTACTTCTCTGGCACATGTGCAATCAGTGCATTGGCGCTGTGGACCGTCTGAGAAAAAATTATTTCCTTAGCACGAAAAACAATAACTCAAAACATAGAATCGCAGCAGGAAAGTGGTTAGGAGTAATGCAACTTTGACTTGGCTGTGGCTGCAAACACAGTTTGGTTTAAATGTTGTCTTCAATATTTTAAAACGTTTTTTATAGCTATACGGTATGAATAAAATACTGCAGGCTACTCAGGCCGTCTAAAAGCATTCAATCTTGTTAGATAAGCTTTTACAGCTGCCCACATAATCAGTTTTAATTCAGAGTATGTTTTTCTTTTCAAAATGTGGAACCCCTGGCCACCGGACCGCAGAATACTGTCTGCATTTTTTCGTGAAAACGGGGTGATGATGAAAAATAAGTATATTAATTGTTTGTCCATGATAGTCACCCAGATAATTTATCTGTGCCTTTAATGTACACAATGATTAAATGACAACTTAATTATCTGTATTCAGAGTTTATTTAACGTGACACCACACCATATCTGAAGCACTCGTGCTACACAGAGACATTTCCCAAAATTAAGACATACAATAGAGCTTTCATGAGGACTGTAGGAAACTAGTCCTGCTGTACACTAACCACACACTCTGTCACATAGTCCTGTGAGTCTGTGTCTAGAGTTACAGTTTTTCAATGTATACCACATGTAGTGACCATGTATTCCCTGATATGTTTTCAATATGGAGAAAAGAAAAGGACATAGAAAGAGACAAGCCAAACATTTTAAAATTTAATAATATACTGTTTATATTCAATATCTGAAAACACAACTGGTTACCATGACAATGCAGCTAAATCGAGGGAACAGGTTAGCCAACGTTGCATCAACTTTCCCTAAGCCTCACCTTCTTTCTCCTCATTTCCCTTCTCTTTTCTCTCCTCCCTCTTTCAACAGTAAAATAAAATAAATACACTTCTCTCTCCTCCCAGCTCTGTGTATGAACCACCCGTCCTCCTGCTGCCAAAAGCTTGAAGCTTGAGTTTACTCCCTGTAAAAGAAAACGTCTGAAACAGTATTTGTTCCGCAGCCAGGCGCTTGTCGTCAGGTGACCCGCTGGAGTAAATCTTTTCAATAATGTCAAAAGCAGCGCCAAAAACCTGCCAGGCTTACCACTGTGTGCCCTACTCATTGACACACACCCACACAGTTACAGAGACACACACACACCCAGCGAGAACAAGCACATGCATCATCACTTGCAGAATATGTACACATGCTCAATGGCTGGTGTTAGAAACTGATAAACGAGGAGTGACAAAATGTCCTCACTTTTTTTTCTCATACACATAAATGGTCTTACCTGTTCCTGCGTCATGCTGTGCAGCTGTGTATGCCAGGAGGCGGAGTCAGAGCGGTGATAGGCCGAGGGCGGGGCAAAGTCCTGCAATATGATTGGGTCTCGCTCCTGACACAGTGAGGTCAGGTGACTGATGTACAGCTTCAGTTTACTGCGGTTCTGATGAAGATCCAGGAGAGGAGAGAGAATCTGAAGGGAGAGATAGAAAATCGTTATTCTTCTATATTTTTTTATTTTATTATACGAACAATAGAAAAACAAAAACGGTCAGTACTGCCCATGATAAATGTTTAAAGGATTTTGCAAAAACACAACACACAAACAAACAAACAGTTGGGCATGCTGATACACATAAAGTATGAGAAAATGAGGCAGACAGACAGAGTAAATGTGGTTAGTTATAGATTGAAAGTAGATGTACAAAAAGAGCTTCAACAAAACGTGTTCATGTGTCAACAATCTAATTAACTGGTTCACTCATTCACGTCTCCCTCAGTAGTTACTCTATAGTTCACTCTCAAAGAACAGTCATTTACACATCTCAAATGAGACACATTGCATTGCATTGTTCCTTTGGGGATTAATAAGGGCACTATACAGCTGAATGATGTGAATGCTATTAGTCTAAAATACATTTTAAAATAAACATATGCTTTGTTATTACTTCTGTCATGAGACTGCTTTAGTTTAAGTCTTAAAACGTTAACTACACAAACCCTTTCACCCATGCATACCCATACCTTTTCAGTCTGATAAATAACAACAGACGATCACTGGACTGCATCGATTACAGAAGTTGCACAACTGATCCAGACTGCACTGGAAAGGTGGACACAGGTAACAACTCTACTACACAAATCTCATTCCCTTGTTTAAAAGCAACATTTGTGTCATGGTGGCCACGTATGTGTGTGTGTGTGTGTCTGTGCAAGTGTGGAAATCAGGGTGAAAGAGGCTAAAGAGATAGGCACATTTTAGGGATACAAGACAAGACCCCCCAAGAGATACACACACAAACACCCACAGATAAGACATACAGACACATAGTATTCTCCCTGGGGAACAGCAAGTTAAGTGCAGAGGAACCATGCAAAGGGGGCTGTTAGTGTGTGTGTGTATCTGTGTGTTGATAAAGTATATTTAATTCCAGCGGCGTCTCTCTACACCCTCCCTGCTCATCGTCACTCAACACACACACACACACACTCATGAGTTTCGACGGCAGGATCCTTTCACTCATCACAATAACATCATTCTCTCTCTACGTCTGTTCTTCACCACAGTTCTTTACGCTGCTTATCTCGTCACTATTTAGATTCAAGAACTGCAAATATTATGTGAGTATGTTGTTACACTGACTTCCTACAGTGTAGAGACACTTTAGACACACTGTGGTCCTCACAAACTGATAATATTTGAAAACGCAACAAATAATATCCACATTATTCAATAACTGTATGTGCTTGAGCATTATGGCAAACAAATTATGAGACATACTGTAGGAGTGGTTGGTTTGGTAGAAAAAAATGTAACTCTCTTGTGGCACACTTGTCTCTAGCAGCATTGGAGCAACAATGAAAACTGACAGTAAATCAAAGTATTTGTCACTTCTGATTCCTGAGTCCTTATTTACTGTGAACCTCCACTGATATGTGGCTAACACACATTTCTTGCTCATTTCTCAAACACACACACAAGCACATAATGCACAGCGCACTATGTGTAAGTCCACAAAGACACACAAACGTATTCCAACACAGAAAACACACACACACACACACACACTTATGTGGGGTAAATAGCTCTGGTTATAGTATTTTCCAGCGAGGGCCTTCCAGTAGGTTACAGTCCATTACAAAATACATTACTGAACATTTCCCTTTGGAGAAGAGAGGGAGGTAATATGATGGAGTTAAAGGCTGCAGGGACCATACACATTCTGCATTTCAAAACATCTCTGTTACTGTATGGGGGCTATATACAGTATGTTAGTAATGGCAATGCAACAAGAACATTATCTCCAAGATAATTGTGCAATATGTCAATATGTGAACATGTCTCTCTATATCTGGCTTTACAGTTCTGAAAACATGCTCAACATATGTGCAACATCTGTTCTTGCACCCTTTCTATTATTCTGCCCAATGGCTTTGAAAAATTCACTGTCCACACTTTCCACACCTGCAGTGATGCATTGTGCATCCAATATAAGACAAATGAGAAACAGACAGAAAGAACGGAAGAAGTGATGGCAATATGAGGAAGACATTTAGAGAAGAATAACAGCTCCACTGCTATCTCTTCTTTTTTACTAACTATTTAATAACAAAAAAAATGCAAAAGACAGAAAGTTTATGCATTTAGGGATTTTATTAAGGTGTACAGTATGTATTTTGTTATTATATTACACAACCTACACTGGTCAACGTGTTTTTAATGAATCCACAGTGTTTTCCAATGTCTCAGTGTGCTACGAAACAAACCCAGAGGAGACATAAATTTATACAGCACTGTGTGTGTCGGAGAGTGTGCATTTGTGCCTCTTTATTAGCCTCCCATGCCTGCCTACCAGATTCTTACTCAACTATGAAACAACTCCAAAGAGAGACATTTAGCTGGCCTCACTTACTGACTGCATTAAGAAAAAAAAAAACCTTCTATGGCCACATGATATGGTGAAATCAGGATTTTTATTTCCCCACAGATCCCCCTGCAACACATGCACAGAAGCAAATATATAGTATTTGATCAAACATAGGATTGTTTGAAGAAAGAGCATTTCAGTGCACAAGAGTGCATAACGTTGACAGTGCTGGAATAATGGCTACAGATGTGGCATGACTAACAAACACTTTGTTAGGTCATAATCTCTCAAATGTCCAAATAAAACCTCTTTCACTATATCTTTAATATAAAACACACACCTACAAAGCTTGGCACCCCTTCACCACCACTGCTGACAAGCTGCCCACATAACTTCACACTGCGACTTTCCACTGGATGATTCCACTGCCTCATCACTGTTTGAATGAGACACCTCACCTCAGTCTCTTCAAGACTGAAGTTTTGGTCTTCCCAGCCACACCTTCAGTATCAGTGTCAACAAAGTGCCTGACGACCAGCCAGGCTTTACTGACCATATATCCTCCATCTCTTAAGCATTAAGGTTTGCCCTCTACAACATCAGAAAGCTCAGACTTTTCTGAACATGCTATCTAAGTCCTCATGTCTGGTCTTGTCTACTGCAATAGCCTTCTAACAGGACTAGCAACACGCGCAATCAAAACTCTCCTGATGATCACAAATGCATCTTATCTAATATTTTTGATCAGCCAAAAAGGATATGTCACACCACTGTTCACAAGTCTGCACTGACCTGCAGTAACCGCTCAAACGGGGTTCAAAGATCTGACACTCACCTACAGAGTTGTCAGCAGCACCTTCCTCCTGCAAACCCTCTCGCCCGCTGCCAAAATGGCAGTTAGTGTAACATTTATTTTCTCCCTGAACAATCAACAATGGACAACAGCTGAACAAGGTTTAGGCACTAAATTAACATGGTTATGCTTGGTCAATGTTGAATGTTTGCCTTAAAAATCACTGCTCCTTTACTTCACCTGATGTTCGTCACGTGACAAAGGATGTTCATTCATCATGTGACTGGTTACAATAACAGCAACAAATTCAAACCCCGGTCTCCTGTAGGAAGGTCATGTGCTTTGCTGTGCCACCCAACCTCCCACTGATAAACTTTGACGGTCTAAATACTGAGTGGCTCTGTAATGTTCACTTCACTAATGTTTACTTAATTGTCACCATCAACGAATATAGGAATATTTAAGCAGGATATTTTCTGCACAGGCTCTGTGTCACATTAAATATTTATCGTAGAGACATTGCTCCCAGTCTCATCTGTGAGTTTTTTTTCTGAGAGAATTTATCAATAAATAACCATACATATAATAAAAAAGTAAATTAATGTAACACTAAACAATAAATAAAAAAGAAACAGCAGCATTAATATCAAATTAAAAATGAAATATTTTATTTTTCATATGTGCATAATAACACTGATAGGTTTGATATAAGAGAATTATAACCAGTATGCTATACCTTCTTCCTGTCTTTTTTAACTGATGCATCTAATACCACTAAAGACCATAAAAAAAAAGCAAAATACTATAAAAATATTTTCAACAATACTGTGTGTGTGAGCAGACTGCTCTCCTGTGTTTCTCTGCATTTCATTCTCCCTCTGTATTAGAGAATTCCCCTATAGAGAGCGACACAATTATTCTCTGTTTGAGTGTAATGTGCTATGGCGAATTACCCACCGTACACACCACAGTGTGTCTACACGTGTGTCTGTGTGTGTGTGTGCAGCCACTTGTGAGGAAAGAAAGTAAAGTTGTGTGCGTGCTGGCTGGCCTGCCTCTCTCAGCAGGGAGGTGCTACCGCTAATTAATAACCAAGGTCAAACTTAGATCCACTGGTGAACCTTTGGGCTTTTAGCATCCCAACGGGAAATCCCACTGGAGGAACTGAGCTGTGCTAAAAGCAGCATGTGCTTCTCATATGTGGTGAAGACTCCACTGTCCTGTCAGTAGATCAAACAATACATACTGTATACAGATTCCTATATATCACTACAATACATAGGAACAAATGATTTACTGACATTATCAGATCAATCCACTACTGTCAACACATTATTGTTCCATAAAATGATTTATTTGCAAGAGTGAAAAGTGAATATGATGTGTTAATATTGGTCGACCTGAAGGTTGCCGTGCATGAGTGATTAATGACCTATGAGCTTTAAAAACATGGGCTGTGTAATTAAAACCAGTACAAAGGAAGGCTAAGGGGGAAAAAAATCCTTTTATCTACAAATATACTACAATATGCTACTTATAAATATATTCCTACATTAAAATATTTCCTACAACTATTTAATGATTTGACAAAGGAGAACCCACTGCACTACACATAGAGAAAGTTCAACTGAGAAACAAAAGGATTTGTAAGAGGACCCAAAACCTACTGACATGTAAAGCATTAAATAAGAAAAGAGACCATGGGAAATAATGCAGATGTCAAGCGGGATCACGGTTAAATTCAAATGACCAAAAAACTACAACAGGAAGAATGTAAAGTTCTTCAGGGAGTAAAAAAAACCATTAGAAAAATAAAATGACTGAAAAGGATTGAGGCTACCAACATGTGGGAATGATAAGTCCCAAAGGAGAAAGACAGGTTTCAAGACTGAATGAAGATAATAAAAGGAATAGTAAAAAACTGAAGAAATGAAAAAGCGATATGAAAACATGACACCTGAACAGATGTGAATGAAAGGATTAATCAAACATCAGAAAAATGGAAGCTGAATCACATGATGAGAACATCCAAATGTGATTGGATCCAGACAAAGAAGAAGCTCACCCTTCTGTACAAAATGATGGACCGAGGGAGAGAAAGAGGGTGTGTGATTGGCTAGGCCCATATGCCCTCCTCATCGTCCTGTAGGTTAGTTCAGTCCAAAAGTAGTGTGAGTTCAGAAAAAGCAGGTTAGTTTAGTGACAGGAAGTTATCAACAGATGTAGTAATTCTCCACAAAAACAGGACAAAATTTTAACTTTCAAAAATATTAGTTGATAATAGTTCAAATATGACACCCAGAGATAAAAAGTTACTGGCAGGAAAGTCTCTGTATTTGGTTGGATGTTGTGAGTTCTTAATATAGAAGTGGTTAGGTCTAGAAATTTAATTTTAGAGCATGCATTCATTCACATAAGAGTGGTAATATCAGATTGAAGGTGAAGGCCATCCCAGGCAGAGGTCTTACCTGGTCTGGGGAGGGCTTGTGATTGTTGGGCTGCTCTGAGTTCGGAGACGAGACCTTCAGGTGGTCGTCCTCATAGTTGTCTGCCATAAGCTTCATCCGGTTTTGAGTCTACAGAGCGAGAAAGAGAGACCAAGAGAATTAGTTCTCTCCTGTGTTTCATACCAAAGGCGGAGGAACAGGCAACAGGAAATTATGTTCACGTTTGAGACAACACGAATCAAAAAAATGTATGCGCGTGTGATAAGATGAAAGCCCTAGCCTTGCATTCCTCCAGGAGTTAATTTGCAGGGAGAAAGAAGAAAAGAGAGTTTTGGATGACTGCCATGAACTATGCCTTTGCTAACACACGCTTAGTGAGTGTGTCTGTGCACAACAGGCAAACATGGAGAAAAGCAGAGACACAACACTAACAGAAAGACATCACTCCTGACTGTCCATGTGTGTTCAGATGTGTAAACACACTTATATTTGTATATATTTTATAAAAAATTGTACTTTGGGCTTATTAATTCTCATTCTTTCCTCCATCATTACTTTGCTCTTCTCCCTAATGCCCTGTATTCTCTCAGCCTTCCATCTCCTCTCTCTGGCCGCTTCATCTGGTTCACAAGTTACAGTTGTACATCAGGCTTTACAGTAGGCCTGGAAAGACAGAGGGAGTGAGCAAGAGAGGGAGAAAGTAAGGGAGGGAGCCAGTCTAAATCTGTCAGTCTTATACAATCTAAATCCCCTTAGCCCCTCACTGAGCCCTGCAAGGAACAGGGGCTTAAGCAGGCCAGACTTAGGTTTTGTGTGCATGTATGTGTGTTTGACAGAGACCGAAGGAAATGTGTGAATGGCAACTTTCATATGTGTTTGTTTGTGAGCAGGAGATAGTGGTGCTAAAGATGCATTTGAATGTGTATGAGGGACCATATACGCTTATGTCTATATACATAAGTCAAGTTGAAGAGAGTCTCCCCTGGCGTGTACACACACATTATTCATTTCCTTTTATAAAGACAGCTTTAAAATAAACACATATGCGTTTAAAACAAACATGGAGAGTAAACAGTTCATCTTGAGACCATGTGATTACAGAAGGTGCAGTCCCCACTGGACCTGTGCACACAGTACATGTCGGCGCTACTATGGGGTTTGGGTCCAAGGACACCTCACCATCTAGCCAGGAGGAAGATACTGTAAAATCAGCAAAATCACAGGGCCATGTTGTACTATGAACACAATACAATTTTACACTGTGACGGCTTGTGATGATTTAAAATCCACTACGGTTTTGAAAGGTGGATATTTTTGTGCTGGTCAGAGCTCAAAGATGCAAAGTTAATCATGCTCTATCAACTGAGCGAGCCAGGCTACATGCTAAAAATTAAAAATTATCATGTTTCCAGCCATGCACCTGCTTCTTCCAACTACAACTACAGTGTTACAAATACTGAATCTGTTTGACATATTATGTGTTTATGATTTGGTATGACTTAATTGTGTTTAAAGGAGCAGTTAGAGGGGGGTAGGTGGGGTAGTTGGGTCATTCTGCAAGGTCCTGCCAACTAAATACACCCAAGCACTGGTAAATTTCTTTTTGACATTAATACCATATTTCTACTGTTAGACATTTTTTGTGATGTCCAATATGCTCCAATATAACTCTACAAATTGTCTTTGCTCTTTCTTTCATCTTTTAATACTTTGGTAAAACAGATAATGATGTCCCTTAAATATTTAGCGAGGATCTATAGGAGCAAAAAGACAGAAGTGATTTCATTTTGGTGAAAATAAAACCCAGTACACACTGTAACACACATGGCGTCCACTTCACTGAACTGTTAACACAGATGGCTTTGTGCCTGATACACCAGGGGCTCCAAAAGGCCACCGCCCAACGTGGGGTTCAAACCCACGACCCTGCCTCTCATGCTCTACCAACTGAGCTAGCCTCTTTATCTCTCTGTCCTGCTATTTTTCTTTTCTTTGAACATCCTCCTCCCTCATTATTTTTACCTGTTTCTCTTCAGCAGTTTCAGCTTTAACTTTGAGCGATAGACATAGGAGAAGCATAGTAAGAAATGAAGAATTGAATTAAAGCATCTGCTCCTCCAAAAATCAGAAAGAAAATGAAATGGGGAAAGAAAAGAACAACAAAGGATGAAAAACGTTTTTCTAGGTCCAAATCTCACTAAGCTTTACTGTATCCGCCTGTGTACCCTTCTTTCTTTCTCCTCATCTCAGAGCTTTTTGTATATAAATAATCCTTCCATTTTCATTCTTCTTGGCTTTATCTCACACTCAGTATTTTCTATGATTAAGACACTGTATTTTACTTTTATTTTTTCCCACTCTCATTTTCTCTCCCTCTTGACTATTGAGCTCCTTATCATGACCTTGTATCCATGACTAATTCACTCTCTTGCTCTCTTCCTCCTTCCTCTTTGCAACATGCCCTTATTTTTATGTTTCCTTCTATTCTCTTCTTCTCACTGTTCAGTTGTTTCTTTTCTGTTTCAATTCATTTCTCCCACCATGTTCTTTTCACTCCCCACTTTATTCTGATTTAAACATGTGGTCTAGAACCCATTCTTTATTTAAACCTGTAGGTCTGGCCACTAGCATCTAAAATGGTGCAGCAAAATCATTCATTCCAATGCAATATCCCCAATTAGTGGATCTGCTTATTAAAGTAAATCATGCAAACTTCTGTTAACTTTGACTCTCACAACTGTGCAGTTTATTAAGCCATTTCTGACCTCAGAGGGAACACATTGCACTTTGTTGAACTATAAACTGCCCCACAAGCAAACATGGCATGCACACAGAGGAGTTCTTGGTTCAGTCTTATTGTTTTGATAGTGACCAAGCTAATAAGCTTCTAAAGTGTCAGTTAGCAAGCTTGTTAGCCACCAAGTTAATCGACTTGGAGAGATTTCCCACTCGACAAATTGGGAGCAAAATGCCAGGAGTCTCATCGGTCCTTTGTCTATATCTACTCAAATTAACCACCTAAATCCATGAATTAGGAGGAGACTGAAGATTAAAATGAGCTGCTAGAGAAAAGAAGCAAGACTTGTGCAATGAAAGTGGTAGAATCATGGAGCAGAGTGAAGGTGAGAGGAAAAGAGGGAAAGAGGAGAACAAAGAGAACGAACAGAAGGGATGAAATTAAACCCCCCCCCCAACCTCCTCTCTCTGTCCTATTCTAATTTTCTTCTCTGGCCTTTCTTTACTTTTTCCCGTTTTCTAATTGTCAGGAATGCTGACCTCAGCTCACTTGTTCCTGTGCCAACTCTTTCTCACTTAATCTAATCATCAAACCATTATTTCATTCCTCCACCTCCCTCATTGTTCTCATCTCCTCTCCTCTCCTCTCTCCACCCTTGCTGCAGGTCTGCTCTAATGTGCTGACAATGGACAGAATGAGAAACAAATGAACACAGAGTGAAGTGAGGGTGGAAAAAAAACTGCTTAGTCATGCTTTGAAGGAAATTATTTCATCGTGATAAGGCTCTGGGGAATATTAGATTAAATTACTGTTTCATCTGTTTCTCCAGTATTGAAAGAAGAACCTTTGTTGATATCCGTGCAATTATCGATAATGAAAAGTTGCTGAGTCATAGATAGTTTTTCTTCCTGTTCCTCTGTCAAGAATACAAAGTTGTTGATAAGTGGAAAATTACAAATGACAATGAAAAGTGTCTGTGTTGAGTGCTAAGGGAAATTATTTCATTGTGACAAATCTCTGCGGATAAAAACATTTGATTAGACCCACAATGTTTCACTTTTGTCAGTAAGAAGAGAGGTCAATGATAGTTCTAAACAAATAATGGCAAACAGTGTGTGTAAAGAGAGACACACAAATCCAATAATTCCTTCGCTGACACAATAAAAATGAGGACTGCATCATGGTGCAAGGTGTTTCTGCAATATCATTTAGGACCATTGTGGTTTAAGTAGAAAATAACACCAGGAACCTGTAAAGAAAGTACAAAATCATCATCTTACAGAGCTTTCCAAAGCCACAGAGACAAAGTCAAATGCCCACATTACAGCCTGACAGTCAAACAGGTGGTGAACAAAGGCTAAGGCTACAGACACACACACACCACCTGTAAATGTTAACCACATGGGTGTTGGCATATTTTTCACCTTCCCCCTCGTCTTTCTCTTGTTCCATTTCATAAACTATTACAGCCACCCTTTTGTCTCTGTGTTTCCACCACTCCTTCCTTTCTGTTGTGGTTTTGTCTTTGTCTTTCCATCATACTGCTGAAGAAAAGAAAACTTAAGAGTAAAAGTGCAGCGCAGGGAGACCGTGAGAAAGAGAGGAGCAGAGGAGAGTGAGGAGAGCTGAGGTCACCTTGATTTACAGTCTCCTGCCTAAAATGCAGTTGAGGGTCAAAGGCCAACATGCAGGAAACACTTTCAAGGACACAAATATACTCTTTAGCACACACAGGGATGTGTATACTGCAAAAACACTGTCTAAAACATTCCTGAGAAACAAGTGAAACAAATTCATGATACTGCAAAGCTGAAGATGAACCTAAATTTAGCTGCAAAACATATACTTTACTCAACTAAAACGGTCATAGTTGGCATTACAGAAACTAGTGCTCACTAAATCATTTACTTAATCACTAATGTATGTGCACTTTTCATTTCGTACCACAACTCAGTCTGTGTCTGTGTCAGACAGGTTCTCTGTAGTAAAGTGTGTGTATATGTCACTCAAAAGGCGCAAGCTTCAATTACTACACCAGCCTCACCTCACTGGACGGTTACACTATAAACAAGAACACAAAAACACACACACACAGACACACACACACGCCTGAGGATACTGAGGAAGTCTCGGCTGTGATCCATCATTGAGGGACTGAAAATTATGACACCACAGAGAGAACATGAGACAGAGAGAGACAGAGATTGACCAGGAGGGAAGTAAAACCAAAACCACTCACGCACTTGCAAGCACACAGACACACAGACACACACACACAGACACACACAGCAGACAGTGGAGTCTCTGTGTTGTCAGTAACCACCTTCGAGACCCTGAGGTGTCATAAATGACTTCAAAACGGAGAGAAAGAAATGACAGGGTGAGGGAGGAAGAGAGTGAAGAGTGATGCATGTTATAATGACTTCATTTGACACAGCCACTCTCTAACACCCCTCACTTCTCCCTTAAACAGACACACACACACACACACACACACA
>JAUBNQ010000015.1:8600703-8639071 GCA_032353495.1 Ctenopoma kingsleyae
GCTGTCATTGGGTGGGAGGCACAGTACAACCCGGACAGGCCCCAGTCTATCACAGGACTGACATATAGAGACAACAAGTCAGTCACTTAGAGAATTAATTTAGAGTCACCAATTAACCTGCATGTCTGTGGAATGTGGGAGGAAGCTGAAGTACCTGGAGGAAGCTCACACAGACTTGGGGAGAACATGCAAATTCCACACAGAAAGGTTCAACCATGCTGCCCGAGAAGAAACTTTTAGGACATAAATTATGATGCTGACACCAAGGGTTCGTTCATCCAAATTACAAAAAGTACTTTCATCCACTGAACTGTGGTGGTATCTTGCATATAATTAAAATGATGCCTTGGCTTTGACATATCTGTCCCTTATATTTCTGCCTCTAGGCTCAGTTAATGGATAGGAACATCATGTTGTTTGTGGTTTCTGACCATGGGAGTAACGGGGACAACATTTTTGGAAAGATATGTTTCTGTTCATTTTTATGAGCACCACAAACGCAATTTCAGTCACCTCCCTTTTCCTTGCGTGGACAGATAGATGGCTATCTCTGAATCTGAGCTAGGAAACCAAAACTATCTGCATGGCTAGATACTAATTTGGGTGTACTTTAATGTTATAGTGAACCCATGGCATGTCAACAAGTGGAGGGAAGTCCTCTTAATTGGACCGCCACTTTGTGATTAAGAGGATAGAATTTGTGTGTTTTTGCAAAACATAGGGCTTCCTGGTTGTCAAGCATCACACATATCATGCAATCAAGATGTTCCTAGTTCATTTATGGTGGGGATCTTTATGGCATATGTTCAGTCCTTCTGTTCCTCCCTTGTTTTTCTCAGCATGTTCAACTATCCTATAAAGGAAAAATGGCAAAGAAAATTGGTAAAAATTACAAACAACCTATCAGCTTCTGTATGCAGTACAGTTTTCACATTGTCCTTCGTGCAGGGAGAATTAAACACACCTATCTCTAATAATTCAACTTTACTGACAAAGAGAGTCTTGCTCTCAGCTAAAAGAGCAGGAAGCAGGAAGTGATTCAGTATCTTGGATAGTGTCTCATGGACAGAAATGGACAAAAAAGTTAAGCAAACCCTTAACTGTATTTAACTATATGCATACACACACATACTGCATACAAATGCCTCTATCCCACTGTTTGCATACAGCTCTTCTCTTGTCTCTCTCTCTCTCTCTATCTCTTCCCCCATCTGGATCGTTGGACTGAAAGATAGATTGCATTCCATGTGGTTAGGAAGCAACAAGCCGCATCCCATCCATCCCATCAGCCACAGGGCTGGCTGAGCCACCTCTGAGGACACCCAGGGATCCAAATTCTCGGAATTCTGTCCATTTCCAGAGAAAGTCTAAATCACAATGGTTTTCCACAATCTCACTAGACTGGCCACACGCTTCGATATAAACTACAACTTCGTCTGTCTTTCTGAATCTTGATTATTACATACACTGTATTTCACAACTGGTTAATATATTAATAGTGTCTTTCAAAATAAAAATAATGTTCAACACAAGACATTTTTAAATGAAGAAGTTAAAGAAAATGAGACCATATTTCCCACCAAGTCCTCTGCCATACCACCACTGTGGCTACAGATAAGCATGTATGAAGATATATGCACAAACAGACATACAATTATCCAGACACGCTTCAGAATCCACACTGACGCAGGCAGAGGTATATTTCATTTATATTTTTTTGTTTTCTTTCTTTCTTCTTTCTTTACTCAACACCCTCTCTCTCACAAACACACACACGTACAGATAGACAGTACAGTCATCGATATAATGCATTCACTAGCCCCTTGCCTCAGAGTCAACTATAATAACTAAATGCCTGAGCCCAACTCTTTACCTTATTCTGTCCTTCACTCTAATGCCATTTGCCCTCAAGCGGTCGTTAGAAGGACCAACACACACACACATGCACGCGAACACTGGCAGATACAGTGGTGCAGTTAGGAATGCAGAGATGAGAGTGTCTAAATGAAGACAGATTACATGTTTGGGCTGTGTAAAGACCTACAGATTCTTTGGTCAACCTCACTGACCACACTGTCAGTGTGCAAGTGTCCCATCATGCATGTGTACGGCTGCAGTCTCGTCAGGGGGAGTCTTCAGTTTGAGAATAGGTCCCGTGGGCGTTTGGACCCTTCACACTAAAGTTTGATTTTGTCTTCATACAAGAACCTACTTTAAATTCAACTAGGTGTAATCTAGCATAATTATTATAAATATGAACATTTATTACTGTAAATATTCAAGTAAACATAATAACAGAACCCTTGTTATAAGATCATTGCCAAGGTTTTATCCCAAACTATCATACTAATTATCATAGGAAGGTATATCTTTTGTATAGTCGCCACATGCTGTTTCAGGACAGCTCTGGTCATTTTTGGGGAAAACAAAATGCTCCTTCTCTTAATCAGCATGGTGACAAATGAAATCTCTGAAACTTTGGTATGCTGTCAGAAATAGCACTTCCTTTCATATGGACTGCAAGACACTGGAACACTGTCACAGTATTTCCTTTTTTTAATACGAAACACTGGCACACACACACACACACACGCACACACACACACAGCAAGCCTAATGGAACATTAGTCTTGTTAAAGCTAACAGTGCGTCTAGTTTTATACCATATCCGAGAGTTACCTGCCAGCACATGGCGCTTATAAACCCTGGTGATAAAATTATATTTATTCCAGATGCACTCGTCTCTTTCCGGGTCTCTCTATGGCTCTCACTTCATCTCTGTCTAACACATACCCACACATCTCAGCTTGCAGAGGTAAACACATGCTTAGGACAAGTGCTGGTTGTGGCTACTGCTGTTGCTGTGTGATCATTAAAAATCTTTCAACTGCAGCCTCTTTCGCCAATACTTAAGATAATTCTCATTTCAGAGGACACTTAAAACATAGCATGCTTTCAGCACTATGGGTGCTGCTGTCCTTACCACTGAAAATAACAAAGACAACAAAGCCAGCACTGTGAGGAGGAAGGTTCCCAGTGGAAATGCAGCCTCAGATCTGTAACTTCCCTTTCAAGTCTTTTCCTTTCTGTAGCAATACGGAGGGCACAGTAGGAAGCAAAGTGCAAAAACTCATACTGCCTTATTACGGCAACATGTTCTGCCTGTTAATACTGGTTTTGTTGCAATGCACATCCCATAGGCTACTTATGAACAGAGCAATGATTTAGTTGTTGATTACGTCTGTTTGGTTATCACTGTATTTAGCTTGCTTATACAAAGTTTAAGAAGTTTCTATTCAGGTTTATATTCTCGTCCCTCTCCTATCTTTTTGCCCACCCTTTCATTTCTCATCTTCTTCTCTTCACCCCCCGACCCCCCCCCCCCCCGCCCCATGTCCTTCATCAGTTGTTCTATCTCTCCACCTCTTCTCTCTCCCCCATCTGTAAAGAGGACAGAGGGAATTCTTTCCATCATTTGGTGGTCGTGTGCCATGATGTCATCGCCATGGCGACAAGGCTGACAATAAGCAGAAACACACAAATGCACCAGGCACCTGACCCCAACACACACACACACACATGCATGGGCTCTGTCCTTCCTAAAACCACTTAAGGCCCCTCACTTTATCAGAAACACTAAAGCCTGGTCTTGGATCACTTGCATATTTCTACACACACACACACACGCACACACACACATACCAAAGCAGCTTACAGTGTGCTGTGTTATCTCTTTCATCCTGTCACCCGGCTACTGCAATCTTCCATGTGTGTGTCTTCTAGTGATAGCTGTATGTGTGTGTTATGACAGCATGTGTTTCTGTAGGTGTCTATGTGCTTATAAGAATGTACTCGTGTGTATTTTCTGTGCGCACATGTTCACAGGTTGTGTTTTTGTGCAGTTGTGTATGTAAAGGTGAATTGTGTGACTGAGTGTGTCCCTGTGTGCGCACGTGTGTAAAGCAGATGCAGTCCAGCGTGACTCTGTCTAAGACAAACACAGAGCTATTTTAGAAATAATCCCCTCTCTCTGCTCTCTGTTTCCAACTGAACAAAGTAGCTCTCCATTGTATTCTGTGACATTGTCTGGTTACACAAGAGGATGTTTGACAGGAGACTTTCTAATGCTACCTAGATTTTGAGGAAGGTTTTTCCATCCTAACTCCAGTCAGCTCAGACCCAGCTCAGACCCTGAGGGGCCCACTCAAGACTGCTATTGGTGGGCTTGGAAAGATACCAGAAATCATCTGACCACAATCACTTGAAAACCTGAATCACTGGTCACTGTACTGTGAGCAATCCTTCTCGAGCTTAAAAGTTACTGAGGATGATTACTTAAATACAGTTTAACCTAAACTATCAGGTGCAGACTGGTCACCACTGAAGAGGTATTCAAGATGCAGAAATAACCAGCAATGGGATATTAGTAGCGGCTACCTGGATGCAAGCTGAGGTCAGACCCCTAATGGAGGAAAATGATGCATAATACTAGAATACATACTACTACATACTAGAATTACTATATCACAGATGTATCCCTCTGTTGTAATTTACATACATATTTGTCCAGACTCACATTGTAGTGAGTCAGAGTGGATGTATGTGTCAAATCTGAAGAAATCCCCTGAAGGAGGTCCTGAAATATTGTGTTTGAATTTGATACTATAGTTGATAATAACATCACAATGATAACTGATTTTGGCTTTTAATGAAAATGTTGAAAAAGAAAAGCAGGAGGATGAAAGAAGAGATAAAACATCTGGAATATTCTGTTTAAAGTGGACTGAAAGAAAAAGAGTGAGAAGAAAGCAGAGGAGAGATGAGAGGAATGTGATACAGGAGGGCACAGCTGGCTCTCAGTGGTAACTAATGCTGCCTAGAGGCACAATCGCACACACACACACTTCTCTGATTCTGGTGTTCATGACTCTGCATAATCTACTTGTATGCATGGATGTAAAATTAGATCCATTTCTAACATGCTGTTCACACATATGGATTCAAAGAGCTGGGTTGGTGACGGATGCAATTTGTTTTTAACGAGACCAGGCTTTGCAACCTTACGGCCCCCACTGAGCCTGACAGGTTCAAAAAGCCCAGCTACACCACAGTGGAAATTTGAGAAAGGCTCAACTTCATGCAAATGACCTCTGATACAGTGGGAGAAAAATCCAAGTGACAGTGAGTCATGGCCATCCTGATTCCAGTGAAAACAGATGCACCTTTTACTTCTCAGCTCTACAATGAGAAGGAATTCTACACTAAATTTTAAACAAAAGTTGACTTTCTTGTCTGTCAAATTCTTTACATCCTATCTTTAACAAATTACAGGGACTGAAAAAAACAAGAACGACTTCTGAAAGCAATTGGGTGTGTTTAGTGGCAATGGATACATCATAACTGTCCAGTTGGAGAAGACGATGTAAATTATGTGCTCAACACTACACACAACCAGAAACCGACAATGGCTTTTTATTTGTACGTGTGAATACTCTGTTAATTTCTCCTTCTCTCTTCATCTCCCTCTTGCTCTCTTTCTCACACATACACACACGCACGCACACACATGCACACACACAGCTACTTGTTTAATTTCTGAGTCTCAAGAGTGGGGCCCTGCAGTGTATTATTTCTCTCCCAGCTGACAACCCTGTATGTAGAGCAGACAACCAGCAAGCACTGGGCCCCCAGTTCTCATCTGCTCTAAGCTGGCTCTCTCTTGTTCTCACATTAAATATATGCAACATATACAGTATACAATATGGTATCTGATGTGCAGTCAATAGTAATTAAGGATTTTCTACACTTTGCTCTTTTTTTGAGAGCCTGCTGCTTCTTGCAGTATCACAAACAAACTCACCAACACACACATTCTGGTTTATAACCCTACAGAGAAAACAGTGCAATGAATACATACATCTGAGCAGGTTTTATGAAGCCTTTGTTAGTGCCAGGCTGCCATATGTGCAGCATCAAAGCACAGGCAGCCAATAAAGCTTTGGTTTATGGTGAACCATTTACTGCTGTTCTCTCTCCTGCAAAAGCACCAAGACACAGTTTCACTTCACTAGATAATAACTGAAGTTATTAGGGAAAATGATCGACACCTACCACAGTTGTTTTGCACATTCAGAACTTTAAAATTGTTCTCAAGGACTACATCAAACACATCAAAGGCGTAATGGCATGTTGAAAATACGGAGTAACGATAAAATGATTATCGTAATTACAGTTAAGACTGCCCTCCAGGCTTTTATTCAATGCCACAAACCAATATGTTTTTACTGATCTAGAAACTTTACTTGTTTATTTAGACTGTAAAGAAGGCTGATTTGCATGCTGTCAGACAGCAGTCCGGTCATGATTTGTTAGAAACTTTGTTTTATGTTTGACTGATGCTGCTTAGATTGAAGAAGCCCAATTGTTTAATGCAAATCAACACACTGGGAACAGCAGGAATGTGGGAGATCATTTTGAAAGCTGTCTGTGTGTCTGTTAAACTATAGTGGAAGTGGGTCAGAGACACTGGACATGAATGATTTAGTACGGGGAGAGAGACGAAGGAGTGAGAGACCATCAGAGAGAATTGAAAAAAGAGAGCGAGAGAAAGCGAGTGTTATGGAAATAGGTTAAAACTGGTGCATAGGATAAGTTTGTGTGTGTAAGTGTGTTTGAGAGGGAGAGAAAAGCTCCCCTCAAGGAGCTGTTGTACATCAGAGAGGCTTAAAGAAAGACAGTGAGAAGGCTTACACACACATACACAAACAGAAAAAAACCGCATTGACGGGGAAGGGAATAAAATAACTGGAGGATTTGGAGGGAAAACAAATCAAAGAGACGTGAAGGGGAGAGGAATGGAGGGAGGGAGGGAAGGAGTAGTGAGAAAGTGAGGTCGGGAGACAAAGGCAGTGATGGGTAAGAGAGAGAGTGTGTGTGAGAGAGAAAGGCAGGTGGGACTAGTGCATGACAGAATGAGGATTTGTTCTTGACACATTTCCCCTTTTTCTCGCTCCCTTTTTTCTCGTAAAAAACACTCTCTTCTCTTGCTCCCTCACCTCTTCCTCTTTCTCTGGATGTCTCTCACACACATTTAAAAACACACACTGTGACTAATAAGTACGGTGTAAAAATGCATTATCTATGGTCCGCGGGAGTGTGCACTTTCCACGGGACCACACACAAAAACACAAAGATGATGTGACTGAAGATGCAGCTTTGTCTTTACAGTAAATCCATTTCTACACTGTGCTGCACAGACCAAGACATCTGCTTACAATCTGTCAGCATAAACTCACTCCTGTAACTAACCAGTCACACTACTGGACACCTGCGACTCCCAAATGTTTATTACAGCATACTGTGCATTTTAGAAGATATTTGTTTCAAACTGACAACATACAGTGTGAGTCACAGACACTGCCTGGACAAAGAGAAAACAAAAAGTCACGCACTCCAATATTTCTTAGATCGTCTATCTTATCTATTTATCATTTAACCTAAATACATACAGAAGCACAAGCTGCTGAAAATAATCAAATATGAAGTTTTTATATATTGCACTTCTTTAGTAAAGAATTTCAAAAGAAGATTTTACATTTGCACGACACTTACTGCAAAAGACTATAAAAGTACAATTATTTTCATTGACTTTAACAGCTAAATTTTGCAATTTTAAGAGCCAAATAAAGCTTAATTTGTTCGATGATTGATTTTATTATTAGAACTTGGCTGAAACGTAACCCGCTGCTTCTATTTCCATTTCATTTATCTTGTATATTTATATGCTTAGTTTCTTCATTCGCTCTGTATCCACAGATTTCAATGCCTCGCAGCGAGCCAACTTTCCCATTAAGGAGGATAAAGTCTTAAAATGGAAACAGAATCTTTACATTGTAGTTGGCCATTAATTTATAACTGTGATTATACTGCTGATGTCAGAGCTATCAGGTTATAACTCTACTTCTTGCTCTATGTGATGTCTTTCTTGTTCGCTACTGCCCTTTCTTTCCAGGGTACATGAAATAAAACCAATCACTAGTCTGTCCAGTTCTCCTATGCCTGTCCATCTACTACAGCTTCATTATTTCCAGAACAGAAATGTAATCGTTTGGCACTCACAACGTACAATCAGAGGCTATGAAAAAAAAAGCATGTTTTGTTTTCTACTTTTTGATATGTTCTCCCTCGTCATTGCTCCCCCTCCCTCTTTAATTGCTGTTTAATGGTCTGTTTGATGGCCTGGCACACACAACCTGTAATCAGCTGAAGAAAACAGCCAAATTTAGGTTTTGCCGCATCCTTTTTTCCTTTATCTGCTCTTTCTCTCCACTTGTTTCTTTTGGTTCTGATTTGTTTGGTTGCTTTCCATCATTCTGAACATTTTGCGCTTGTTCTCAGCTCTGTTGACTTGTTTTAATTCCCATTTTTATTTTCTAATTCCGCTCAGTGCGATCTACTTAATTGGCATGAGAAAGGCAACAGCAACACACATTATAATACAAAAAAGGCAGCATTATAAAAGGAGACTTTCTGTCTTTTTCTGCTGTATACTCAGCTACAAATCACTGGTTTGCAAGGCTTCAGAGACTTTCAAAAAACCCTGTTATTTAAGCAGAACTTCTAACTGCAGCACATCTTTTATTGCTTCTATTTTCCCAATTCCAATCTCTCCCACAGTTTCTCACAAGGGAGAGAAAATAAAAATCAAAGAGGACAGAAGACAGCCAGAGTCTGAGAGAAGAGGACAAGAAAGGCAAATATAGCATGCAACAAAAATGGAGAAAGGAATGAGGCAGAGAGTGATGCACCCTGATTTGAGCTTGTAAGACTAAGTGTCAAAACCTTGTGCCCCTTGTTGTCATACTAAGCTCTCAACATGTCTGTCACACACCACACAATACGTACACGCACACTCACATACTTACTTAGGCACACTGTGGATTAATCTCATTGTTGTCTAAGGGGATCAAAGTGGTTGTCTCTGCATTTGATTTGCTGCCATAAGCATGTGTACATGTATTTATGTGGGAGGATGAATTTTTATGTATGCGTGTGTGTGTGAGTGTGTGTGGATCTTCAAGCAATCCTATGGGAGCGAGAACTTCTATGCTGTCTCTTCTGGTTTTTGTGTGTGCAGCTTATTTCTAAAGGCAACATGTCCTTCTATTGTTAGTGATGGGATAGCTGGTGTGTATGTGTGTGTCTGTCTGTTTGTGTGCAACATTACACATGCAGTCATTGTTAGTGATGATTTTCCGGATGTAAAGAGTAGAGCTGCTGATGCATTGACACAGCTGTTGGAAATAGGATCTCTGACTACACACACACACACAAATGCACACGCAGATACACACATAATTTGTTAGTTTCAGTATGTAGTGATAAAAGTGTAGACACAGACAGCGAGAAAAACAGCCTGCAAGTCTGAAATCAGGCAATAATGTTGTTTCCAGACACATCAGAATGAAGGGGATGTATGGAAAAAAAAACCAAGAAGAAATAGAAGGAAGAGAGGATGTGAGGAATGAGAACTGAAAAAGGACGAAAGAGATGAAAGGAAGGAATGCCAGAGCAAGGGTTACAGCGATGGTAGGACGGAAGGAATGAAGGCAGGGATGGCGGAAGGGGTGCAGAGAGAGGTTTGAGGGTTAGACGCTGAGAGGGAGATAAAACGAAGAACAGAGGAGCAAAGGAGAAATAAAGTGAATTTATAGTGTTCCCCTTGAGGCATCAGCCAAGTGTCTCACCGCGGGAGGCTGAAAGCAGAACAGCAACTTGTTCCTGCAGACTTCCTTTATTGTCTAATTGTACAAGTGGTCTATGTGTAAACAGATGTCCTATATTTGAGACTGTCAGAAATCTCAGAGACACAGTATGTGTTAGACTGAGATGACAGGAAACTAGCATGTTGAAAACATTTATTTAAAAAAATCATATCTACTAAGAGCTTAATTTTGAGTGGAATGTGATTCTTTTAGGCATATAGATAATCTTGTTCCAGTAAATTCAAACATATTTTGGATTTCCTGGAACTGGGAGTTTAAATTACCCACAAGACTTTATTATTACCTGGTTCTTGAGGCAAACTCCCACACACTTAGAAAATAACTAAAATATCTTGTTATTTTTCTCTTTAGAGAAAACAAAAGTAATGTGACTGACTTTGTTGCCTGTTGCTGGAAGCCTTGACCATTTGCATTGCCATAAAAAAAAGTCAGTGTATCACTGCCTGTTTCTGAACAGCAGCATCTTCTCACTGCGATTCCCTTAGTGTTTAGTCTTTTGTAATAAACTGACTTTTTAAACCTCAGATATTTAATTTAATCTCCATAACAACCTCACAAATAAAAAACACTGTCTCACTGTTTTACGTTTCAAAACATTTGCTGCAGCAGATTCTGATTTTAAAAGTCAAAAATGTGGAAAATGCATAATTCATGCTTGGTAAAAAATAATAACCAATAAATTAGTTGACAATTTTGTGCATAAAGTGAAGAAAGACATACTGTATCATGTATGTAAGGGAGGAGAGCATCACGTAAGTGGTTGTACATTCAATATATACTGTAGTCTGAAAAATTGATGGATGAATGGAAGGAGCGAGGGAGAAGGAGATGGAGGCAATATAATTCCTTCAGGATATCACGCCGTTTTGTTGGCTCTACTAAGTTGTTGTTGGACAGCTGTCTTTCTCCTCTTCTCATCTTTGCTTTCCCTCCTTTTCCCTCTGCCAGAAAAACATTCTGCTTCTTTTCTTTCACTTTATTATCCTCCTACTGTCTCCCTCCCTGACTCCTTCACTATTTTCTCTTCTCCTCATTTTGTCCACTCTGCACCCTTTTCCTCTTCTTGTTTTGTGTATTTTGGCCATCGTCACTCCTTTTGCCACTCCTCTTGTCCGCCTTTTCGTCCTTTTCTCGCAGCCTAGTCAGATATAAAATCTAAAAGTTTTCGCACTAATTCAATATTTACTATTTTGAAATCAAGAAACATGTGCTGTACCTCATCTTAAATGAATTTATGGCATATGGCTTTGGATGTTAATGTTCTAATGAGTAAAACACATGACCTTAATATACTAGTCCTTCCATTAAAATGTGATCTTGTGATTGCAAGAATTAAGTTAAAACATGTCTTGAAATAATGGAAAATACCCTCAGTAATCTTCCATAAAACTGTCACTTTTCACTTTTCAACTTCAAAAATCAGCAAACTCGATCAATCTAAGGTCTGTTGAAAATATGTTCAATGTCTTATGGACGTAATTGCTAAGACCAAATTCTCTCAGGCAAAGCTGCAGGACAAGGTTGCAAACTGATGTTTAAGAAAAGTCTCTACAAAATCAAACATTATTTGTAATAAAGCATGTGAGATTTCAACTGCTTAAAATGTTTAATTTCAGTGTGGGTGTTTTTCTGTTGACTGGATCTGTTTTTATCACGTTAAATGATTTAAGTGGTGAAGGTTTATAAAGAATACGCCAGTAAAAATCATAAAATGAGAAAAGTTGGAAATAGTTGAAATTGAGTTTTTCTTTATACAAACAGAATGTCTAAAGATAAATGGTGTTCTTGTACAGATTATGAAGCCTTATAAGGCAAAGTTATGATTTGTGATTTTGGGCTTGACTTGACTACAACCTACTCCTTTCTCCACCTCTCAAAATACCTCTAAAGCCAAATGTCTCACATTAATCAAGTCTTGTTGGACATGCACCTCACTGGATGCTACAAATGGTCCAAACACAAACAGTACCTGCACCAGTATGACATGCATGTGTGTGTATGAAACCGACAGACAAAATAAAAGAGAGTAAGACAGACAGACAGAATGTAGCACAGTGAGGTAGGGGTCTGTGCTAAATGTCATCAAAGCAGAACAGCAGAGAGTAATATAGGCTTTAATTCATCCAGATTGGGATTTCAGACCTGATACCCTGCTGTTACACACACACACACACACACACTGTCAGCACATTCCTCCAGCTGGCTTCAACATACACACCTCCATACCCGAAACTGTACAAACAAATGACAACGCAAACACACACACACACACACACACACGCACACACACGCACACACACGCACACACACACAGGCACACACGAGGCTGGGAAAAAATGGGCCTGTGCATATTTTATGTATAGCACAAAGAAAATATATATGTGTGTGTACATGTGAACATTGCTGCAGATGATTTATCAGTGGGAAAACCACATTCTGGAGCTATGCAGGACAGATGTGTGTATCTGTGTGTAGTTCTATTTTGTGTATTTTCTGCCTTCTGGATTATATTGTAGTCATGTGCATGCTCATGCACATTGCCTTTGATTGCTTTTTATTCTTTGCAAATTATCCTTTGCAGTCAATGACTGTCTGAAGTCTGGAACCCATGGATATGACCAAATACTGAGTTTCCTCCCTTGAGATGCTTTGCCAGGCCTTTACTGCAGCTGCCTTCAGCTGCTGCTTGTTTGTGGATCTTTTTGCCTTTAATCTTGTCCACAGTGAAAAAAACAAAAAGCATGCTCTGTTGGGATGAGATCAGGTGACTGATTTGCCCAGTGAAGAACATCCCCTTTCTTTGCCTTGAGAAACTTTTGAGTAGCTTTTGCTGTATTGGGTTATTATCTATCTTCAGTATGCAGTGGTGTCCTATTGGTTTTGTAGCATTTGGCTGAATGTGAGCAGAGACTACAACTACTTCAGAATTCATTCTGATACTTCCTATGTTCCTATGGCAGCCGTACATGGCCATGTCATAACAGTCCCTTCACCATGTTTGATCATGATCTGTTCCTTGGGTGCATATTGGTTTATGTCCATATTAATACATATAAATATTAATTTTTTCTGCCAATATTGTACTAAAAGTAGACCTGAACAAAAGGGAGGTTAGCATAGTGCTGGTGTAAAGAAGACATATGCAACAAGCTGATGAAAACTATAACACAAAGACAGACCGACACCCTAACAACTACATTAGAATATGTGTGTATGTGAAGCAATAACAGGAGCAAAAGGAGGACACAAGAAAAGGCAAGAAAGTGAGACAGAATGTTGGAATGTGTGTTCTTCCAGCTGTATTTGGAATATATTTCTGCATGGGAGTGAGAGTGTGTGCTTGTGTGTTAATATATTCTATGTCTGTCCCAGAATACTCTGACACATGTCGTATCATATATCATGACTTACAGTTAACATTAAACCTTACACCGATGTAAAACTCGGCAGCAAATCAGACATCAAACCCCAAAGAGTTACAGCAGCCTGTGTGCGCAGAGACAGTTTCATGTGCATTACACCGAGATATATGGACACACAGGTTGCAGCCGCCTTTAACATCTTGTGCTTTACATGTGGGAGAAAGCCAGAAACAAATGATGTATCTGCTGACCAAACCCTAACGTCTTATGAGAAATATGAGCAATGGCGTCGTGTACATAACTCACAGCAAGACAAGTAGCAGCTACCTGAAACATCGAAACCTTTCACTATGGGGAAACTACCCAAATTCCCAAACGGTGTGCAGTAACTGGGAAGAATATCTTTCTGCAGCTTGAAAACAATCATGTATTATGTAGAGGCAGAATTGAAAGTGCTGTATGTGTGTATCAAATAATCACATATAAATGTCAGGAGTCTTCATAAGCTGCTGCATAAAAATTCAAGGGATCTTATATTTCCGGCATGTTTCTGGTGGGTTGATTTTAATGAGAAAACAAACAGGAAACAGCAGAATATAATAGTGTTAGCAACACTCAGTCAACAATGAAAAACACTGAAGAGAAAACTGTTGTCCAACTCAACCCAGAGTGTCAACAACAAATAAGTAATATCTTTAACAATCAATATTTGTGGGGGGAGAAACACTGAGCACAGATGAGAGAACAATGGGCAACAAGCTCTTCTACACAGCCTGCTAGCAGAGATTCTATTTTATATGCCACTAAAACTGTCAATTAATTAATTGTTTTATATTTTTTCCTAGAAGGAACGCCGCACACATCTTGATGAAATAAATCAGTGCTGGGAACATGTGCACTTATGAAAACAAGGCCACACATTCTGAAGCGCTGACGCCTGAAGAATCACATGGGCTGTTACTACGCAGATAAAACGGTCAGTTACTTGCTCACCTGGACTGTGAATGGTGATGCTGTTGGACACACACATTCTGCCTGTCTCTCACAAACAAAGAAATGCAACACTGGTCGGAAACAGTGCAAGAAAACAAAATCACGGTGCATGATCCCATTTGCCAACGATGCCATGGTAAAAGATAGTCCCACAGGGTGTATGAAAAGGCAGGACATGCTAACACAGACATTCTCGTTGGCTTCTCTTTCAGCCCAAAGCATCGGCCCACTAAATTAGACCTCATTGTAAGGTCTCGGAGAGGACATAAAACAGCAGAAAATACACCGAATCATCAGACTGATGGGCTCCTCTCAGCTGCACATAAAATACATACCCATCAATTAAAATGCCATCAAAATTTACAATGAGCTACAGTGTGTGCATGAATGTGTGCGGGTGTCTGTGCATGTAATCAATCACATGAAGGGCTGGACAGCGGTACACGGTTATTGCATTAGCACACTACTTACGTCTATAGCTTTAAAGCGCAGAGAGAAACAGAAGATAAAAGAAGAAAGAGGAAAGAGAGAGTTGATGAGGTGTCGCGTGAAGATCGTGTCAGTGTGACCGCCTTCCTGGAACCCTGAAGCAACATGGAAGACTATCGCAAGCAACGTCACAAGAGTTGCTAATTTCAGGTGAAGTGTTGACGTTTGTTTGTGAGATATCTGGTTGGAAAAGTTACTGTATAAAATACTGTACATGTTTACTGCTGTGGCAAGAGAAATTTAAGTTAAATACGATGAAACAACACAGAAACGTAAAGACAGTGATATCAAACATATTTATATGTAACTATTATGGCATGGAGAATTTGATAAAATGTATGATATTACTTCAGTTTTTAATTTGAGTGTGCATTTAAATGATTAAAATAGAGAAATAAATAATGTGCATAGATGTTTTTTATTTGGAAACATGACATGAATTACGTGTCAGTGTTAATGTTCAGCTGGTTTACATGTTAACATAAATAAAAGTATTAAAGACGTGTGTTTTTTTTAGTCTTACTTCATCTCCAGAACCTCCTCCAGGTGTTTCCGCCTCTCAGCCCGCAGGGCGGTCAGGTGACCTTCCTTCTCAGCCAGTGAGAGTTGAGTTGATGACAGCTTGGCTTTCATCACCTCCAGCTCCTGCTTCACCTTCTCCATGGCAACCAACAAGTCTTCCACCTGACACACACACATTATAACTTATTTTAACCAGGATATTTCTAATTTCGCTAAGTTCTTTCTTTCACTGTTGCTTTCCACAGTTATACTTGGCCTTTATGTTTATAAGAGTGTGTTTGAGTCTTCCTCTCTCTGTTTGCGTATGTCAATACGACAGCTACTGATCTATAAATCTTCATGTTTTCTGTGATTTTACATAAATTTATACATTGTAAAAGAATCAAAAGTGGTTTTTGTTTATTGTTGTTCTCTTTCTTCTTGTTATGTTGTTTCTCTTTCTCCTTCTTCTCTGATTTAGTAGGTTTTATCTATGTCCTTCTCTCTGTGTAACTCTGCATGTCACTATTTAATGTGTGTGAGGCTGGCGTGTCAAGGTCGCTGCATGTGTATATCATGCACAAACACACATGTAGAACATCAAACACCCACGCATATACAGAAATACAGCGCACACAAATAAAGAAAAAAGTAAAGCCCTGTCGATTAGCTGAATCCAAAAGTAGCTCCTGTTCAGAGAGAAGAGGGGACACAGACATAACAACAGTTCTGCCATCTCAGTGAAAACACCAACAAACAAAGACAGGACTCTAACAAAGCTTCAAGAATTCATCAATTCATCACTTTCTTGATGAAATCTTGCTCCTGTTTTCTTTAAACCTTTTCTCAGACTTTCCTATCGTTCACCAGTTCTTACATCATATCTGACAATTAATTATCTTCTTACGTTCTTTGAACCAACTGGTTCCTGGCTGCAGCATTTTCTATTCTGTCTTTCCGTAAGATATTACATCATCACATTAGTGGAGCCCAATCAACAATATGTTTCTTTGGTGTTATCTCAGTGAATATTATTGCACACTGATTTCTCAGAGCTGGCATTTCATCTGGTACAAACCAAGTAGAAGACTGTCAGTGTTTTCATAAAAAGAAACATGACATGAGATGGGGTTGATGAGAAGAGAGCTGGAGCATAAAATGAGACAGGCATGGAGACAAATAAAATGCATTTCTAATATAAACATGCTCATTATGTAATGTAGTTTGTACTGGATGAAACAGGTTTGTGATAACACCATCATGAATGACTGAACAGCGAAAAAGTAAAAGCCACCAAATGACTTTATATGCTGCATGTTCACTACAATAAAGACGGAATAGAGTGAATGAAAAAGGAGAACGGTGAAGACATGAATGGTTGATGACATGTACAGTTAAAAACAGAATGGATGTCAGTGATGTTTGTTACCTTTGACCACCTAAAGCCGGCTGTGGTGAACTCATGAATTGGAATGTGAGAGAGCTGTATACAAGAAGAGCATAGACACAGGAAAAGATGGGAGAAAACAAAGAAAGGGAAAGAGGTGGAGGCATGATGGGGGAGAAAAGATGAATACAAAATACAAGCAAGAGAGAGTATGTGGTGTGGATAAAGTATTAATTATTATTATTAAAAGTGAGGGAAGGATAGAGAAGGAGAACAGCAATAGGAGGAGACCAAGATGGACACGGTGTTAGAAGAGTGGACGTATGAAAACAGGACAAAATCAAGAGGTGAAAAAATAGTGGAAAAAAGGAAAAACAGGGCATAAACAATGTGATTAGGAGTAGAACAGATAGGCGAAGATACAATTAAAACAAACACGCAGAGAGGAAAAGAAGAGAAAGGAGGGAGAGAAAAGTTTAAAAAAATGATCAAGTGAAAAGATAAACTGTACAGCAAAAGCATGAGGCAGTGAAAGCAAGATAAATAAATTCTAAGAGTATGACAGAGAGAGGGAGAGAGATAAGTGCAAACATTTGATCAGCCAGAAACACAGGCAGCGTCAAAATACAATTCAGACAAGACTAAAAAAGAGGAATAAGAGGAGAGGAGAGGTTAACAAGGAAAATAGGGGACAGATGAGAGTAATCTAAAGGAACAAGAGAAGGAGGAGAGGAAGAGGAGAGAAAGGCCTTTGGCCGACATCTGAGATGTAGAGATTGAGGGATGAAGGGATGCAAGGAGGGGTGATGGGTTGAGGAGTGACAAGGCCCGGCTGGAAAAGAAGGAGCTGGGGGAGAGGACAGAAAGCCCTTTAGTCTTCTGAATGTGTGTGTTTGTGTGTAATGATTTCAGTTTTATTTTAAGAGTAAGAAAGGAAGAAAGAAGAAGGTGCACTGAGTTCAAGGATTAAAATTGTCTAGTTAATAAAAGATGGAAAGCTGGAGAAGAGAACGTCTGTCTTTATTTTAGCGACAGCGAGTGTGTCATACTGTTGACTCACTTCTCGGTCACACACACACACACACACACACACACACACACCTTTCTTCAGTGTTCACATGTGCACTAGTGACTCATGTCTAGCAGAAATGTTTAGTATATTTTCATGTGGTCAACCATTTTTGCTGGATAAACCTTATTCATGCGCCAGTCCCGTTCTCACACACACACAGACACACGCACACAGTCAATATATGGCTGCATACTAAAGATGTGTGTGAGAGTGTCCTCCAACATGTAGTCATGGCGTGTGTGGCATGTGCCTGGTTTGGCTGCATTTGCTTGTGTATGTGCCAGTGCTATAATAAGCAATGTTTGTGCCTTTGAACGTGCCGTGCTCATTAAAAGAGGAAATTGTCTCTCCCTCTCTCATCATTTTATAAATCATTATGTGAAAGGTTAATTGCTGTGACGCAGCTGTAAAGCGGGAACAAAAAAATATTTATTTACAATTTACTTGTGTATATAAAGACACGTTTCCCGTTAGAAAACCAAACTTGCGTCCATCTGGCTCCTGCTGAATGCTATGTTGTGCTGCGTTGGTGCACTGTTTAAATAGCAGTTAGCACTTCTTTACACCATGTTTGCATGTGTGTATATGTACGTGAGACCCTGTCGTGTGTATTTCAAGCCTGTCTGTGAGTACCAAGTGCACATCTGCGTATGTGTGTAAGCTGAAAGGCCAAGTTAGTGTTGATGTTGGGTGAGGACTACACTGAGTGTCTGGCTGCCATCTCAGCTCACCACACGTTTCAGCTCCTTCCTCCTTCACTAAGGCATTTTAGCACGAGAACGCTCTCCAGCACCCTATCCTGGCCTAAATGGCCTCAGCTCTGTCTAATTAAATCTGTCACTTGTAGCATTTTGAGGCGTTTCAATATTTTGCTCCCAAATTAAATGTGATACCTTGGCACAATTACTATATACAAATTAAACACAGTCAGCTTGAGGAGGAACATGTTGGATATGATTTTTTCCATCTTTCTTTTATATGTTCCAGTATTGTGAAAATGTGAAACTTCACTGGTTACTCTGATAGAGGTCCCAAATCTGCAACTCTGCAAATGTCTCTTTGTTTAAGGAAATTATAATTAAGCCACAAGTTGCTCCTCAAAGATGATCGGCCCTGCCTAAAATTTGCCCAATGCACTAATTATGAGCAAAATGTAATTTAGATCCTTGATCATCTGGCCATAACACAGGTAAGGGTGCAACAGATGTTCCTATGGTGAAAAACAGACTACGTATAGTATATATATATGGGGAAAATATGAAGTAATTATTAACTGACGCTCAAGTGCTACAAAAAATATCTCTGCTGATGTGAAAGCAAGTAAATCTTCAAACACCTGAACCGTTACGCTCCTGTTATATTTCTTAAAACTGCCTTTACAGTACCTAAATAATAGGAAAATAAAACATTTTTCCTGACTTCAAGATAACACATCACCGACTTCCAAACCTTTCCTTAAAGCTATGTCAAATTGCCAGAGTCAGATATCTAAATCAAAAATGTAATTTCATTTCGGTTGCTTTATCACATTAAAAGGAAAATCTCATCTGTCAAGTGCCTAATTTTTTTTAAACATATTTTCCTGTTGTATCTTGACTGATTGCAGTGTTGGCCGCGGCTGGAAAAGCTAAATGTGTTTTGTAAGGTTTGTTTCATCTTCAGGTAGATTGCATTACGCTTCTATACAATAACCAACCAATATCTGTAAATACTGGGGGAAATATATGAACTGTTATGTACTAGGAAATGAGAAACAGTTTTTGTATGACTGTGATTTCTATAATGATCTTTGAAAGAAGTATTTGAATAACATTGTTACATATAATGTTTGTACAGATCTTTCGTCAATCTGTGCTGTAAATTGGCTGCATACGTACGTATGTGTTGGAATGAAAAAGAGGTTATCAACTGTGGCTAACTGACTGTATAGAGATGTGGAACTACGAGCCAGACAGCCAGAACTTCCTGAATAAACCTGAACTTAAAAAAAAAAGTGTGTCTATGTGTCTATCGTGTTTTTTTTTCTTACCCTTGATCTGTCTTTCCTCGACCGCATTTCTCTATCTAGAATTCTACTGTGGCACTTGTTTGACATTTACCACAGATGAGGCCTCAAAAGTAAAACATCTGTTTGCATGCCTGTCTTTATGTGTCTGTCCAGAAGCAGCCTGCTACATAAAGACCTGAGAGGACGGCCAACATTTAGAGACCGTAATAACAATTGAGTCCAGCTGTTTTGCCAACAGCTACAGCGGCCCATGTTTTCTCAGGGCAGCTTTCATCCTTAAAGCCCACACTGTTTTTTCCCACTTGTCAAAACCCATCCAGGCACTGAGGAACATTTCCCATCTCTATGGTCTTGTTAAGTCACTACTACCCCAGGGAACGACCAACAAGCGCACACAAACACACAAACACACTGGTCTGAGGTTGAATCCACTAAACCCTTCCCCTCTGAGCCTCCCATAACACCGTCATGAGCTTTCCACTGTCTCAATGTAGATAAAACAAGTTCACAAATTGAAGTGGTTGGCTCATGCTCCGTTTCAAAAACAGCTGTTTGTGTGTTGCCGGCTGCATCGGACAAAATACACACTGTTCTTTAAATAGGAACGTATTTACCTCTCCTGCAAATGAGGAGAGACTGGGCAAACACACACACAGAAGCATCTGAATGAGCTCAGTTGGCACTGGGTGTGTGTGTGTGTGTGTTGCGACTGCCATTAGACACTTTTGGCACGGCAATGTTTAGCTATGTCAGAAAGTGTTTTTACGTTGCCCTAAAGATGTTTGTGTGTTTGTGTTTCATTCTACAGTACGTTTGTCCAGATGTCCAGATTGACAGCAAAATCCATTGCAAAATCCTAGAAAGTGAGAAAATGTGTGTCTGTGTGAATAAAAAATAACTGATTGGGGTTGAGTTTAAGGAAAGATTTGGGTCACATATTTACTGCTTGGGGTTAATCTTAGACATGCAGTAACACAACTGTGTATGTGTATTGGCTACTGTGGTACCTGTCCTTCAGCCTGTGTGCGCGCATGCTCCTCCTGGGCGAGCACCACCTCCCTCTCTGCCGTGATCTGAACACTCTCCCTCAGTGCCTCCTCGAGCTCCTCGATGCGCTCCTCTTTGTGACGGAGGGAGTCCTACAGAGAGAAAGACACTGATTCCAATAATGCAGCATTTAGATAAAGAACAGTTTTGGAGTCTACTGTGCTAAATGATAACATCAGCATGCTAAGCCCACGTGACCTGACCATGTTAGCAGGCTGCAGGTAATGTTAATCTTCGCCATATTAGTATACTGTATAGCTGAAGCACTGAGGAATTTAATTAGTGGAAAAATTTTAATTTGGGCCTTTT
Source organism: Ctenopoma kingsleyae (assembly GCA_032353495.1). Taxonomy (NCBI): domain Eukaryota; kingdom Metazoa; phylum Chordata; class Actinopteri; order Anabantiformes; family Anabantidae; genus Ctenopoma; species Ctenopoma kingsleyae. Next base: position 8,621,657 of record JAUBNQ010000015.1, read on the forward strand.
CAGTGATGATCAAAATAGATCAGACATTAAAGGATAATCAACATTACAATTAACTCCAAGGGGGACATGAATATCTAAACATAATCCATTCAAAAGCTATGAGGACATTTCCCTCAAAATCACCGATGTAAACCTGCCTAAGACACTAAAGGAAAAACTCAAAGTCTTAATGAGCGTGAGACCATGACTGTCTGTATAGAGCCGCAGCATGCCTAGAAATGCAAAAATATTTAATGGTTCCAGCTTTTCAAATGTCACTATTAGTTCTCTTTACATCACTACAAATTGATTTTCATTAGATTTTTAGTTAAGTTATTTGGGTTTGATAAACTATGGCCAGACCAAATACAGTTACAGTACTTATAGCCCTGATTATTTAACATATAATATCAGAATTTCTCATCCTGGGTCATCAAAAGATTTCTTTACATTGTTGGTTTAATAAGGTCTTTAGGGAGGCTTTTAATTTAAAAGTACGCTAGCAAGAAAATTAACTGACTTACTCATAAGTAGTACAAAACCTTTCTTGATCTGACATCCATCATATCTGATAAAATGTGTTCTAAGTTTCCCCTAACAGAAGCTCTCCCTGTCATATCTTGCTTAACATATCCCCAGAGTGAAAACTTGGACACTCCTCATTCCAGTTTGAATAAGCTGCGAAAAGACTAGCAAACTAGACAATCTGATCTCCATCTGCCTCCGAGGACACTCGGGAATTCCCTATCACATATGAAACTGTTTCTAAGTAAAATGACTAAATAAACTTCTCCCCAAAGAGCTTCCCCCCCTCTTGCAAGCACTGGACCTTCCTGGTTAAATTAGAGTTGAATACATAACTGATGGAGACAGGGTGGGACGCAGATGATGAGACATTACAGTGGCGCTGAACAAACCTCCAGAACATCTCAAATACATGTGCTGTGAATCTGTATCCTTCCTCGGATCCAGCATTACTTGGTGTCTAACTATGCAGACTGAGATGGACTTTAATTGGATTAAATCTTCATACTGTATTGATTTAAATTTATGGTCTAAATTACACTCACATTCCATTTACAGTCTTCAGCGCTGGTTAAACTGTGGAGAATGACTTACAACTGATACGCACACAGTTATAATTGTAACCACTGCGGTCTCATAAGTCTTAAGTGACTCACATAGCTATCAGCTCATCTCCCAACCACAGAAACACACAACTGACAACTTCCAACCTCCTTAAACCAATGATCAATCACAGCTTGAGGGAGCATACGTTTATACGGCATACACGCACACACACACACACACACAGACAGAATGTTGTCATCTGCCTCTAATAAGACAGGCCATGGAGGTTAACGGTTACTGGAAGAGGAGAGGGAGGAGCATGAGGAGAATGAATGAGAAAGAAAAATAATTTGGGGTGTGTTGTTCGGAGTGAAAAGGGTGACATTAACGGTAGAGACATAGAGGTGATAAAAACGAAACACGAAGGAAACCACAGTCACTACCCCTACTCCTCAGGACTGTTCATCTTGTGGTCATTCGACACCCCTCCAGGCAATTACGAGATACTATCGCACCACAGGAAGCATTTAAACCCGCAGCATTCACTTCATAGTTTACTGTGTGTCTCTCTACGTTCTCCACTAATCACCTCTCCTCTCGTTTTGTCAACCTTTTCTCCCCTTCACCTCTTCCACCATTTTTTTTGTCTCCTCTCCATCTTCCATCTGCTCTCCCTGTCAATCAGCCTCTTCAGTCACTCCCTCTCACACACTCCCTGAGCGAGAGCTGCACTGCATGTGTGTGTGTGTGTGAGTGTGTTTGACATTGCCTCAGGCTGCTCCCTGTCATAATTGTCACGTTACAATGAAGCATTGTTGTGATAGCAGACAAGATTCAAGGTAGGACACAGAGAAGTAGGAGAGAAACTTTTCCTGTCTCACTTTTTTCCCTCTCTCATTTCATCTCTCCTCATTTAGCTACTTCCCTCTTCCCTTCCCTCCTCCTCCCTTCATACTTTTATCTGCTGGGAGCTTTCATTCAGATTGTCCTCTCTCTTCTTGGCCTCCTCCATCAGCTGGGCGTTCCTGCTCTTCTCCAGCTGCTCCTTGTGTTTCAGGTTTGCCACCTTCTTTGACTGGTCCTTCATCTGCCTGCACACACACAAACACAAAATCCATAGTTAAAATCTATCAAATACTGATGAAATTTACTAAAAACAGGTGTCAACAGAAGACAGATTTTTTTTGTTATCATTTAATGGGGGGTGTTTCCATAAAGTCATTTAGTTTTCACTGCTTCTCAGCAACTATAACTGACGTAGCCTGCTTGGAGGTCATAAAATTAACTATGGCAAATTTTAATTGACTGTTACACTCATCGGCCAGCAGTATTACTGAATCAGCATGAGTTGTATGGGGAGTGCATGCTCAAAATTAAATGCTGGCCATGGTAGTGGCCTTTTTAGGATAGAAGATGACTGTACACAGGTGTAGGATGACACACACAAATACGAAAGACTCTAAAAATGCTCAAATATGCTAGAAATGGATTAGGAAAAGAGTAAAAACTTCCAAAAAAACATATTATTAAGGTTATGGAGAACATCGGGTATTATTATTATTTCCTTCCTGACACTACAATCTGACTGACACTGCTCAGAAGTGTGCCACCAAAAGCACGGAGAAGCCATTAGATGTACCAGCTCTATGCTTCAATAGCATCTAAATACCATATTTAATTGCAAGAATCTGCCTCAATGACACAAGTGGCAACAACAGTCAAAACAAAAACCCCTGTACCATCCTAAACATATTAAAGGCATTGTGCCTTTAATCACTACTAACATACAGCAACACACAGTGATTACCACACTGGGAAAATACAATGTTATAATAAAATTGAATGAAGCCAGTATAAAGGGTAAGTGTATTATTTTAAAAATCAGAAAAAGGAATTCAATGAAAAACTATGAATCAACGACTAGATGGTATTTGAGATTTCACCACAGAGGGAAATATGAGGGTCTTTTCACAGAGGGATTACTGGGTGTCGGGAAGTAGAGCCTAAATCAGCATCTGGGGAATGAAGGCGCGAGAAAGCAAGAGTAAAAGACGGAGAGGGAGAGAGAGAGAGAGAGAGAAAGCGAGAGATCCCTCATGGGAAAAGCTGGGTTATGAGATGGAGAAAGTGTTTAATCCTTGTTTAAGTTGTCTGAGAGCCATTGTGGCTCTGTCACAGACCTATCAGCTATCACACCAGCTTGCCTTGATCAGGACTTTTCATACCTTTCACACGCGCACACATGTGGACTAACCCAAACTAATGCCAGTAGGATTTAACAATGTCTACTGAATCATGACACAGATGAAAGACAAGTCAAACACAAAGGATGAATGTGTACACATCGGCACTTACCCAACAAAGACGCTTGTAAGATAAAACTAAGCTGCTGGCTAACACATTAGAAATTGATCAAACTCAGTAAAAGTCATTCTTTTTTCTCTGCACATGCCCTTAAGTCTTTTGTATGTATGTCATTTTTTAAGATATGTATACAATATATCTGTGCAAATGTTTATGCATGTGTGTGTGTGTGTCTGCTTTAAATAACTTTTTATAGGCTTGTAGATAAATCAATTTTCTCCACTTCCATTGCTGAATGTACCAGTAAAAGAGCCAACATCAGTCTCTCACCAACAGCTTTATGAGCTGTACACTGTATATTTTGTTCCCTAAAGTGTAAACCTTGACTCTAGTCTTCTTTAAGAAGCACTGTGAGCGTCTATACTATATTTATATTACTTTATACATATTCAACTACTTCAACTATTATCACAACCCTTTCTTTCATCTTTTCTGTCTCTCAAAGCCATTAACTACCTGCTAAGCTAAGCCAAAATAATAGGAGCAATTCATCAAATGACTTTTGCATCTGTATCGCTGCCAGAAAAGTTGAGAAATAACATTGGCAGAGGATAGTAACATACAATCCTTAATGTGTTTGCTAAAAAGTCTAGGGGGCCCAATTGCAAACCGTCCAGAGAAACAGGGAGAGCTGGAGGAAAAACTGAAATGAGACAACTGAGCCAAAACTGTTCGGCAGCGCCTGGCCATTTAAAGCTTGCAGAACAGTAATCAATGTGTTAAGCTGCGTGTGTGTGGGGCTTTACTTGTATTGTTTCTGTGCGCATTTCAAAGACCTGCATATGCAGCACATTGCATCGATATTACATCCAAATTGTGTTCGAATGTTAAACAGGAAAGCAGATGAAGTAAGTGTGGAGTCAGATGCATTATGATGTTTTTTTGCTTCTTTTGTTAGGGGCTGATTTCACTTTGCACCGTCAATGTGGGAAGAAAAGTTATTTGAATATTTGGGATCAATTTTATGCTATACACCCCGTGTGAGTGTGTAACAAGTCATAAATAGCCAGGAATGTTCCTATTGGAGGATTTCCAGGACGGTCCAACCATCTGGTTAGCTCTCTGAGGTTTCCCCCCTTCATGCTACATTTACTGTATGTGTGTGACTGTATGCGAATGTGGAATGGACTTTTAGTTTGTAATGTTTTCTACTGGCACTCATTTCCCACTTAAACTCTCTCCTCTTTCCCTTTGTTAATGCTAAACACTCGTTTTGTTAAAACCTCACTTGTTTGCCTGTAACGCTTTTCAGCACGTAGATCATTTGCATGAGTAACTATCATGTATTTGGATCAGATAACAGCGAGTTCCTCCTCATCCTCTCTCTGCTCAGTGGAATTTTGAAATCAACCCTGCTCTTTCCATCTACTTTTTTTGCATGTTGCATTACAATTATTTGCATAAGAGCAACCATTTATGTGAATCAAGCCAATGTATGTGGACAAATGTACTTTCCTGACCACTCCTGTTTCTTTTCAGTTTCCTCTGAGCCCACACCCTCTCTAAATGCAACATTACGCTTTTCTTCGGATAAAATATTTTCATCAGACCATGGACCATTTCTTCTCTCCTTTCCTCTCACTGATTCCTGCCTCTCCCTCTTTTGCCACTTCCATTGGTTGCGCTTTACTTTGCTTTGGACGCCTCTTCTCCTCCCTACAAAAATAACTATGGATCATAGGCTGCTCCAATAGCAGTCTAACAATTACAAAATCTTGTTTTCATGGTTTTATCGTGGCACGTTTTGTACTGTCTGTAAAAGGGTTTGAAATGTAAAGAATTAAGAGTTAATTCCAATATTATATAATATCTAAAAATGTAACAACTAATTCAGTTGCCAGCCTCATCATTGACATAGGCTCCTCTGATTTCTTAATAATATGATTTTTGGCACTTTCCTTGTGTCACATAAACAGCAAACTAAAATCTGTATACTAAACGGATAAGACAAGAAAAAGCAGTAAATGACCTGTATGTAAAAAAAAAAAAAAAAAGAGTTGCTGAATAATTTTCTAATTGATTAATCCAGTAACTGTTTCAGCTTTAATAATTAATTTAAAAAAAACCTTATTGTGGACTATCAATGCCAATATTATTATGTTGCACATTTCATCAGAATTTATCTTGACAAATGTTGGAAATGTTTATACCTGTAAAAACACTGGGATGCTGGCTTTAATTTAAAGACTGTGGGTTTGTAATGATGACTTGTAAATTCCTGTCACTCTGCTGAGGTGAACTGATAAACGTGATTCTGTGACAGCACACGAATCATTACATTAAACACATAAATATGACTGTTGTCTGTCTGTTCCTTAGCTGTGGCCTCCTTGTGAAAAGGCAGGAGAAAGAAGAGGTTCCCTACAGTATCAGATTTAAATTATCTAAACACTATTATGTAACTGTTATAATGTGTCATGGGTTCAGGTTCTCCTGTAAAACAAACATGTGTCAGCACAATCCTTTTTTTCAACTTTACATTTCTTCTCTATCTTGACTAACAGACCAGATGTCCATGAATACGGTCTTTACAAAGCTGCATGTTCAATTTTACATGTTTAATTAAACACAAAAACACTTTCACTATACGTACTGCTTTTGAGAGCACAAGCTGCTTGGTGAACTCTGTGGCTGTGCAGAGGCACTGCGCCATTTGAAGTTGTTTTAATATGTAAAATACTTCCTTTACTCTCTCTCTGAAATCAGCTGTCAACAACTGCTGCAAACCGCTGGAGGAGGCGGAATCACAGGAGACTTCACTTTTTCCACAACACTGTAAACACAACATACTAATGTGTGGTGAAACCTTGTCTGCACACACAAAGTGCACACGTATACAATTATACAGTTTTTGACACACTGTGTACGTACATAACGGCACAAATTTACCAGAACTGTGCATGATAGGGAAAGTACACACATACACACACGTACACACCTAAACTAATGTAAACTCTTCCAAATATAACCTGCTCTGTATTAGATCATATCTCTTGGTCGGATCACACACAAACATTTAGAGCACACACAGATTTGTATGCACACATCCAGTTGTGAATGCTACTGCACGTAACATAACAACATGCATCCATTTTCCGACATTCACACACAGATACAGAGGTGCAAACATGGTGGCACATACTGTAAACATATGTGGTAAGATTGTCGACAGCACTTTGAACTTTTGCAAAACCTCAAAAATACCCTCATGTACTGACCAAACACACACACACACACTTATATTGTACGTAAACACACACATACATACTCACAAATGCACAAAGATCTTTCATTAAAATTAAATATGTAAAAGATCAGGAAATACTGCATGCAACTAGAAGTAAAAATGAAAACTCACACACATACACACACAATCCCATAAACTTCACTAAATCTAAAACTCCACTAAATAAAAAACTTCTCAGTTTCCCTCATTAGCATGCTGCTGATATCCAGGGACCCACATTAAGGTAATATTAATTTTATATTTGGATTTCTGTATAAATATTTAATCAGAAATGCTCGGGGGCCTCGTGTGTGTTTACTACACACAGCTCACCCAACATTAACATCAAGGATTTCCTTTTAACCATTTGGAATTCAGTATTTCCTTTGAAAATACAGGAAATATTGGTTTGGTTTACTAAGCCTATAAAAACTATAACACATAGTAAAATACATACACTAGTTTAGTCTTGCAGCATCACTCCAGATGAAAACATTTTTAAGGGTAGATGAGTAAATTTGTGCGGTACACAAACACAAACAGCGAGGTAAGGCAACTGTGTGACCCATGTGTATGTGTACAAACTACCACAGTGTGGCTTACTGGAAACTGTAAAACTGTAAAAATAGCGTGATACAAAAGCAGACGGATGAAATGTCTTTTCCAATAGCATCTGTACTTATGAAAATAAATCATATTTATGGGATATATCCACACTTCAGAACAAACCATACACTAAACGTCGAGTGTTTAGATAATAGTAACAGTGTAAGCATGTGACAGAGAGCTGGAGTTGATGTTGGCAGTGTCTTTGTTTAACATGGAGCACAGTGAAGTCCCTAAATTAAACACTGACACACTGTTCTTCAGCCTCATATTCATCTTTTGATCGTAACTCTAGATTATACTGTAGATGAGTCAACAGCACAAGATTCTTAGCTTAGCTCCGAGTCTAAATATTGATTTTATATGCAGCTCTAAGCATAAAATACATGCATCCAGTGAAATACAGTACAGTTCATACAATATAACAATAGAAAGTGAGCAGCCACTGTAAACTATTCTGTAGACGTTTGTATTTTCTAAAATATTCTGAAATGTTTTTTTTCCATTTTCAGTCCTGGGGATTCTGTTTGTGTGTGTGTGTGTGTGTGTGTGTACAGGTATTTTAATTAGCCAACTCTAAGAAGTCGTCCCTGTTGTACTGTTGTCACCTATTAGCTTGCAAATTCTTCCTTGCATGTGCATTTGTGTGTGTGAAAAACAGACAAAAACAATGTGCATGGTCTGTGATAGAGAGTCTGTGTGTATCTGCTTGTTGTCACCCATTAGCTGACAAATCCTGCACCACCTCAGTGCTCAGAGTCATACGGGACCTCAAAGGGATCACACTCACACATACACACACATACACAAAGAAACTCCCTTTTAAGCTACAGAAAGCTTGATGTCAGACATTTGGCAGTGGATAAGGAGTTCCTTAGCTCAAGATCAAAACAACCAGAAAAAAAGACAGGACGAGAAAAAACAAAACAACATAAAAAGGACAGAAGAAGACAAAGAAGTCTTCTGTCGTCTACTAGACAGCAAGGCAATACTAACTTTTTCTTTTGTTCATTTCTCCCTCTAGAGTTGAATCACAAAACACCAGAACAACAGCTACGAAAAGGCTGACAAGACGGCAGGGGGAAGAGTGGCTGTAGAGGTTGAAGAAGAAAGAATGAGCAAAGAAAGAGCTGGCACTGGAGAGACCTTTACTGCAGAGCAGAGCGCACAAAGCACTCAAACCACCAGATTTATGCAGGAAACAGAAGGAAGAAGTGGTTATTATGTGGTCGATCAGAATGTGTAGGTCAGAGAAATTTCAATATGACTTTGATATGTCTATTAGAAAAGACCAAATTCAGACTTTGGGTTTTGCATGTTGAAATCACATTAGAGTAACCTCCTGAATGTGGATCAGAATATTTAAAAGTCAAGTTAGAAGAACAGGGGTAGATTTTCTTAACCTGTGGACGTGGATACTTAAAGAAATAGTTTGATATATTCCCCTTTTGACATCGTCTGCCAGGAGACGGTTATAGTAGCTTAGCTTAGCATAAAGACTGGAAATCAAGCCAGTCCGTCTCCTGTCTCATATTTACTGTAGAATGATTACCTCTAACGGTAACTAAAACATATATGCATCCTTCAGGCCAGAAAAATAAATCTGAATTGAACAGCTGAAACAGTTCACCACAACTTGAGCTGAATCCCAGGTCATTTTCACAGCTTACCAAAAGTAGTGATCTGTCGAAGAGCCACAAACACAGAAACCCAACAGAAGTTAGGAGACCTCCGAGCAAAAGTTCACAGCTGTCCAAGTTAATAATGGCAACACATTGCTTAGACATTTTTCTTGTTTGCCCTGGTAGCCTGGAATTTGAAGTTATTAAACTTAGTGCTAGTATCAAAGTTCAAATGCCGGTATCGTGATGAGACTGGTGGAGTGTTATGATGGAGAGTGAAAGAAAGAAACAATAATGTTTCCTCATCAAAGAGGCTGCGATGTGACAGACAAAGAGACTGAGTCAAGGTGTCTCCTTCAAAGACAGAGAGACATGATGAGAATGATTAAAAACAGAGTTTATGACAGAACGAAAGAGATGAGAGAGTGTCTTGATGAAGGACAAGAAGTATGACAATGAAGGAGAGAGATGAGAGAGCAACGGAAGAAAAATAGGCATGCAGTACTAACCTTGAGGCAAGACTGGGAAGAGCAGGAAGCAGCATTGCATTGTAAAGATAAAAGACAGGGAAAGAGAAACAGAGGAGGAGAGGGAAAGGTGATAGGGGAGACAGGAGTTGAGCATTAAGATTGGTCAGCTTGATCACTCTTCAAAGAGGAACGAGATGAGAGACAGAAGTGACAGAGAGACAGACAGAGACATACAGTAATTAAACTGCAAGCAGACAGGAAGACAGGCATGACCAAGCAAACAGCTAGGCAGGCAGACAGTCACATAGACAGGTAAGGTGCAGGTAATTCAGTCCAGCACTGAGGGTTATGAGGCACCTGCTCACCTCACCTGACCTCTAAACATACACTGACAAAACTCAAAATCATTTCTTTTAAGTTCTCTTCACTATTTTGCAGATAACTTATTTTACTTAAGTACACACCTTGTGTATTTGTAAAGCCTGAACGAAAAGGCATGAGGAATGCAAACATTAACAATGAAATCTGAGGATGATTTACTTCCTAAAAAGTATTCCTAACAATAACTCCTTGTGTTTGTACGAACTGGCAAATCCCAAAGAGTGAATGCAGGCTAATGAAAGCATGCCAGACACAAATTGTCCATCACAGTACAGCAATATAACACTCAATAAAATTATCTAATTTCCCATTACTCAGGTTTTACTCTACATATGCTCAAACTTCTTACTTTTTCTCAAATTATCTCCCTCTTTTTCCCTTTTCAGTCCATCAGTTTCTCTCTATCCTCAACATTTTCCTCACCTTTCCTCTTCTTTTCATTCTCTCTTTATGTCTCCACCTGTTATTTCATTTCTCTCTCGCTGTTTTCTCTCTCCACCACCACCTTCCTTTCCCCTTTTCCTCTTTCTTTCTCTCTTTGTTTTCCACTCATACATCCAAATCCTTTATTTTGGCCATCAGGGCAGATTTTCAGCTCCATTTCCCCTCAGTGTGAAGTCACTCAGTCTGCTTCAATTACCATCCTAGTTACTGAAATAAATAACCTGGTACCAGTACAGCTGGATTTACACTAGAAGGGAAAGAGAGAGGCTTGATTTTTTACCCTTGTTTAACCCACATCTGATCTTTTCATTTGTAATATTCCTGCTGCACACCTGTAGTTCAGGGTTAGCACCATGCCTAGCTAAGAGTGTCATTACTACACTTAATGTCACAGAGTCAGAGGTTGTAGTTAAATTTCTGAAGCTTGTAAAAATTTAATATATCATTACAATCTTAAACAGGGAATATTATCCATGGAAAGTTTCCCAACAATATAATATTATAATAAAACAATATTTTTACAGTTACAAATAATGACATCTGTGATAAACTGCTGTTGGCTTAATGGTACCTGAATTCTAAGCACAGCAGGCCTGTCCAGCGTTGCAGCTCTCTAAGAAGCACATCAATAACTAGATTACAGATATTATGTGAAGTTACAAGTTAGAATAAAATTGCACTCAGTATATTCATCAACAGTGTAGAAGCTAGCTCATAGTAGCAATCAGAGTCCAGTTCTTTATGCGTACATTAACTGGTTCCCAGGAGCACCATTATTCTCACATTTAGTCACTGTAAACAAGATAACCTTTCAGATTTGAACAGTGTTGGACGAGTCTAGTCAACAACCACAGGAGCAGGCAGTTATCCCAGATGATTAAATCTAGCCTTTCTAATCCACTTCTCAAGTGTGTTTGAATAACCGACATAACCCGATATCCTAATCTAGAATTAAACCGTCCAGCATTACTCATTTGAGCTTGGAGTTCTTTAGCAAAGAATGGTTCTTGTTCTGTTGTGTTTCTGTCATATTAACACTCAACCACAGTCTTACCACATCTTTGGAATAGTTACCCTCGTCATACATCTAACAGCTAAAGGAAACCACTAAAAGTGAAGGTGTAAAAATTTCATGTATCCTTGTACAAGCTAATATAATCACATACTGGTTTTACACTAATGAAAATTAAATTCACAGTAAAGTTAAATTTCCTTATAAAAGTCTACTTAATCCTATTTTTACAGGATACAGAACAGGATACTGTTCAAACAGCAGCACTCACCCTAAATTCAATACCTTTTCAGATTCCCAGAAGCAGCCTGCAAAATTCAGATTTCGAATATCAGTTCCTCAGAAGCCTTTATTTTATTGTAATCCACTGAGAGAATGATATAAATCTCTCAAATGCACATTATGTAAGACTTTAAAAAGTCCAGTGTGAACACTCATCTACATTTTTAAATGCACAACATTATAATGCTATCCACAAACTTAGCACTGCTGTAAATCTGCATCTGTGGCTAAGACACACACACACACACACACACACACACACACACACACACACACACACAGTTAAAACTCACCAGTTTAAAGTGAGCAGGTTCTGAATTATTAATAGCCGAGTATTTCTACTGGCCAGAAAGAGACACAGTGAGGAAACACTGATTCTCTCTGAATTCGTTAACAACAATTAATCTTACAGTCAAACTACTAAACACACAGACAGACAGAGGCAGAAAGCAAGACAGACAGTTCAGAGTGGGAGTGGGTAGAGATCCTGTCCAAAGGATAAACCAGCAGAAAAGATTAAAGAGGCAGAAAGAGAGAAGGTGCAGACAGACATCGTACTATAGTTCAGAAATCAAAGGCATCGGGAGGCATACAGAGACACAGACACAACCATTGACAGCTCTGATCCATCTAACCCTCAGAGACAAATTTACTTTCACTACTCTAACTAAAGTACATCCAAAGCCCTATTTTTGGGCCCTATTTTCCTGAAACCAGGCACAGTCCAAAAGCAAGTCCAATTCTCTGGGTGAAGGCGTTATGAGCATGTCCTTTTTGCAATTTTTGTGACCAGGCGCAAAGGGGAAGACAGGTGGAATACCTTATTGCTTTATGAGCAGGTGTTGTTACAACAGGAGTCAGTATTGGTCAGTTTCTCTCATCCCATTTAAAACCAGTAAGTAAAAGAGACAGAGACCTTATAGAAAGAAAAAGTTAATCTCTATGAAGGACAGGATGTTCAAAAGTGAATGCTTTAAAAATACATAACACTACAGTTATTAAAATAAATTGCCATGAATATATCATAGATTATCAGGCATCTATAGTGGTGCAGCAGCTGCTGGAATATCTGTGGGCTGGCTTTACTGTGCAATCTGTTACATGGCAGAAAAATTTATTTTTCTCCAACAAGATGTTGAAGTTTTTTTCATTTGGAGCAGTTGCGTGTGTGCACCTATGCCAAGTGATGGCACAAAAATTGCGGTGCGCCTGGGTTTGCAATAAGAGTGGGTTTGTGCAGGTTCTATTACAAATGCTAATGCATGACCTAATCTTCACAAACACATACCAGAGCGCACCTATTCTCCCACACTAGCACAATTACGTTTTCCATTCATACAGAAATGGACAAACAATTATAAACACTGAACAACAGATAGAAGAAAACCAATTCTTAGGGAGACAGGTAAACACAGAGGCAGGCAGGCATGCAAGCAGACAGACAATCATGTAAATACAGACAGAATAGAAAGACAAATTAAAATTAGGATTATCAGATGAACTAGGTATGGTGTACTGCATATAGACAGACTTAGACCCTGTCTACACTTGTTTTTAAAATGTGCCTTGGTCGGTCAGATTTAAGTGATCGGATCAATCACACCACTTGCTGAGGTGTTCTGGAACGCATTTCATCACATCGTGTAGTGTCCCTAACAAGGACGTTACAAGAAAATACGTCATCAATGCAGGACGTTTTGGTTGTTTTGGTGAGAGTGGCTAGACTGCGTGACCACACCCATCCTTGGTCCAGTGGCAGGATAGGTGGTCCAACTGTATGACGTATGTTAGCTAAATCTACAGTAATCTACAGTTCTGCTGGACGCCTTGGAGATGCATGTACATGGATAGATGTAAATGTGATCTGTCCACTCATCTGATTGCCCATGACGCATTTTAGAATCAAGGGTAAACAGGGTCATAAAGAGAAAAAACAGGTTGACAGGTAGAAGTGTAGTTAGAATAAAATTGTTATTTTTATTAACATAAAAGACATCAGAAAACTTAGTGAATTGCCCAGACTCCTAATAAAAGAAAAAAAGAATGTGTTAAACTCTGCAAGTCAAGCATCCTCGGCTGAAAGTAAAACAAAAGTGAAGCGTGAAAACAGAGCCATTAAATGAAAGAGTTGCATCACTGACAGGAACAGAGCCTCAAAGAGTTTCAGGCTGTACAGCAGAGACTCTGATGCCAAAGTGTGCCCTCATTTTAAAAACTTTTCAGAGCAGTTTGGCTTGTCACACTGCAGTACAACACATGACAAAAACTTCTGCTGATCACGCATATGCAAGTACAACCAGATTACTGAATTTGAGTATTTTTTATTTCAATCTGCAAACAGTCCAGATTAGCCAAAACAAAGAAGCTTGGTCAACACTGAACCAATGCTGCAACTCTTTGATGGTGATTATTAGTGAACATACTCTATGTCCCATGTGAAAAAGGCTGGGGAGCAGGAGAAATCTCTTTTTTATTTTCTTTTAATGTGATACACTACGAAAAGATGATTATTTTTCATTAAATTAAACTCATTATTCCCTCAATTAATCATTTAATGATTTTTCTCTAATATAAGATGTGAGAAAATATGCCAACATGCCCAAGATTAGGTATGTAAATTTTCTGTTTTATCCTTCTAACAAACCAAAATTCTATGATATTATGTTTGTTAGAAAAATTGAATTATTCATAAATAGTTTCATCTACCGTCTGTATTTTCTCTTTATTTCCTAACCTGAATTAATCAGCTAATCATTTTAGTTCTTTAAGGGCGTGTTTGTAAGGATATCTAACACTTGTTGATCATCGTAACATCAATGTGTAATGAATTTCTATTTAAAGAAAGAAAAAACATCTTGTGACAATGATAAAGGAACCGCTGATCAAACTATATTTGAGGATTTCCTACACTTATGCTACCATAGCATCAAAGCTTGTTGTTGATACTGTCAACCACAATTCTCTGTTGAAGCAATAATAAAGTGTTTCTTTTCCACATGGGAGTGGTTGCTATCACAGTGCTCTCATATCCTGTTTTCTGACAAGCAAAGTGAGTTTTGTCGTGCATCAGTCTAATTGACTGACAGGGTCACCAGCCACTCACGTGCCCAGGTAGTCCCACACCAGCCCCCCCATTGGCTGCTGAGGGGCCTGTTTTCGCGACTGCTGAGAATGCCACAGATGAGAAGCAGAGGGACTTCTGGGGTATGATGGGTACACACGCACAAACAAACATAAATGCGCTCACACAAATGCAGAAAGGAAGAGATGAATGACGGCACATGAAATAAAACAGAAATGAAAGAAGATAAGGGGAAGAAGGAAGAGAAAGAGGTGAAAAAACGAGAAGACTAATGGACGAGTAGTGTAGAGAAGATTATCATAGACTCCAATAGTATGTACAGCAATTTTACTCAGATTGAAAAATGAACAATAACGTTTACAGTATTCTTATGTTAAATTAACATTTTGTGGAGTAAAGACAGTCCTGATTGTTTTGTTTTTTGACTGAAAACATTTCCAAAACTGTTAAATAAATTAAATTTTGTTCCTTTTCTATGAAAGATTCTACACTTCTCTATCATTGCTGATGAATCTAATGCATATTTATCCTTCTCACTCACCTCTCCAGTTCATGGATTTTTTTCTCCTTGTCATTCTTTTCATTCTCCATCTCCCTCAGGATCTCCAAAAGTCGTTCCACCTCAGACTGCGCCTTTACAGCATCCTCTTTGTGCTGGGTCACTTCCTGCTCCAGGCAGGAGATGCGTTCGCTGAGTTCAGTGTTGGCCTGGGACTCTGCTGCTGCACTCTGAGCCTGAAGCAGAAGTTAATTATTAAAAATAAACCCAGCAATAGCTTTCAAAATGAGGTGACCACCTTTGATTGAAATGTTAAGCTGTAACTGAAAGGATATGCCAATAAAAACATAGGTGTTGAAGATATATTAGATGGATTTGATGAACATGTTACAGCCTTTTGGTTCATAAAACTACATTCACAGAACAGTCTTTAAGTGACCAGAGACAAGCTTTACATAGTCTTTATAGAGCAGACTTTAGAAATATTGCACAGCTAGACTGTGTACAATGATTGAAATGGAGATGAGGACTTATCAAATGTGATCATATGAAAAGTTAGTTAGGGCAATCCATGGCCAAGATTGGTCAAGTCAAACAAACTTGAATTTTAGTGAAAGATGTTATTTGTTTCTATTTAAAATAAGTTTAATTAAGTTTAAGTTTTCATTTTTAATCTACAAATCAGCAAAACCAAAAAGCGGTTGAAAGATACTGTTACAGTTGTACAGTACTTGTTTATTTATTTTTATTTATGGGCGAAGAGTGAGTACCTCGTATTATTTTTATTACACAATGTTCTTCAAGAAAACCTCAGATAAGGGCACACACCAATGTTTGGATGTGTGTGGCCATAAAATGATGACTAGAATCTGATAGAACCAACACACAAACCCACATAATGCATTTAATTAAGATTTAAAGATTACGGTTTAAGATTAAAATGAGCATGAAAAGGTTGGTAAAGTAAACAGCACAATGTAATGAGCAGCAGTGGCTTTCTTCTTTCTGCTGATAAAAAGAAACAAACGAAATAAAACAAAGAAAAAAAAATAAGCTATAGCCAGCTTAGAGGTTAGAACAGCTGTGTGTGTTTCCCAGAAGCAAATGTTGCTCTTGGGACAGATTGACTTTGTGTGTGTGCGTGTGTGTGTGCACATGCCTTGGTCCCACAATACACAAAACCTATTAGTCTTGGAAGAGTAAAACAGTTTTTACAGGTCTTTATGTGGAAAGGAAATGTTTGGGTGTCTGACGATATTATAAGAAGACCTGGGAGAAAGGGAGGTAGGGACGAAAAGGAGAAACGTAAATAAGACAAGAAAAACGAAACACAACGTCACATGCACAGTGCCAATCAATTCACACACACAGACACAAGATTTCAGTTTTCTTCTAACTGAGGCTAAGAAATAAACTCTGATGACACCTTTATATACATTCTTACACACACACACAGACCTACACATTCAGGGTGTGGTGGTCACATCACTTTATGGGCTGCCGTGTGGGAGAGAATATGTGATATGCAAACACACATATACAAGCACAAACACACAGAGACACACAACCAGTCATCTCTCTTGGAAAATAGTTAAGGGAAAAAGGGAAGGGGAGATAGAGATGATAGAGAGGTTCTTAAGTTTTAAAGCCCCCATTTCTGTTAAGCTGTTCCTCTCCACTGAGATTAATATTTGCTTTTATTGGCCATCACCAGAAAAAAAAAAACTGCTGCTGCAAACCATTTAGTCCACCTGTTTTCTACATGTAGCCTAAGACCGGTGCTAACTGTGTTGATTTTTTTAAACTCCTGGTTCCCACTGTAAAAGAGTCTAATTTCCATAAGTGCATTAATAATTTCTTACTTCACTTACACGTTAGACGTGTAAAAGAAGTTTGTTTCTGTGTTACACTATGTTTGACTCATGCTGCCTGACAGCTAACCTTCTTGAGCTGGTTCTCCAGTTTGACACACTCTTCTTTCTTCTGCTCCAGACTGATTTCCAGACTCTTCAGCCTGTTGTCCTTCTTCAGGGTCGAGGAGGCCAGAGAAGAAGCCTTCTCCTTCAAATCCAACACAGAAGACTGGAGGAGAAAGGAGAAAGTATTAGTATAGTATAGTATTAGATTTAGTAGTAGTATGAGTATTAGCAACTTCCAGCGACTTCTAGCTTGATGCCGCTAGAAAAGTTAGAAACTGTGCGTCTTCATTGAAATGTCTTGCCTCCTCTGCTGCTGCCTGTTTGCACAGTTTATCTCGAACAAGATTATTAATGGACAAAACTTGTATTCCCCTCTTCCACAGTGCACGGTGCAGCAATTATTACTATTATTCATCGTACTGTATTTATTGTTTGTTTTTTTTGAGGGCTTGCAGCTG